>JAWQEG010006785.1:52500-75000 GCA_033782935.1 Petrolisthes cinctipes | reverse complement strand
TCCAATATTCATACACCATCACAGATTCACAGGGTCCTTAAAGGGAGTCATCTCGTGTGGTCAACTTGGAAGGGGACATGATATCTTTAACGGGGTATATATATATATATATTTATCTGGAGCAAATTATTCCTTCAAAACTGTTTTAGGCAATAGGACACCATTATTGTTTTTGTGCGTCTGGCCCTGTTTCGTGGCATATTTTGGAGAAATCAAAGCACTCTAACGTAAAAAAATATGTTACCCCCGTTTTATGTCTGGGAACTATACACAACACACACACACACACACACACACACACACACACACACACACACACACACACACACACACACGCATACACACACACACACACACACACACACACACACACATACATACATACACACACACACACACGATCAAAAGTCCTGCACCAGGTGAATGAAAATGGGCCATGGGAGTGAATCTTATTAACCGATCATTAATACAGTAACCAACAGTTATAATTTCGCATAATGTTTCGAGACTGAGTTCATTCATAGGTATTGCAACAGGACTATTGAACGTGTCTGTACAGCCACAATCAAATATCCGCCGACACTTTCCTTCCATCGTAGTAAATATCTTGGTAATAAAGAACAACACGTGTATGATTTTGCAGCAACACCTCATAATAATAATTGATGGGGTTAAGTTGACGTAAGGTGTTGTATGATTATATTTTGATATGATACGGATTTATTTGCACAATGGAAGGAAAATGTCGGTGGTTATTTGACTGTGGCTGTACATGGTTTCAGTATCTAGGCCTACAGTACAAATATAGGCTACTAGGGAAAAAAAATAGGCCTACCGTTACTGTACAAAGTTATATTTGAGCGTGACTTTTTGGTTGAAGAGACACAATCAAATAACCACCGACAGACACTTTCCTTCCATCGTGCAAATAAATTATAGTATCATATCAAAACATAATCATACAACAACAACACCTTACGTCAACTCAACCCCATCCATCATTATTATCATGAGGTGCTGCTGCAAAATTATACACGTGCATATAAATTAGTATCAATCAAAATATTATCATACAACACCTTACGTCAACTCAACCCCATCAATCATTATTATTACTATGAGGTGCTGCTGCAAAATTATACACGTGCAAATAAAGTAGTATCATATCAAAATATAATCATACAACAACAACCCCTTACGTCAACTCAACCCCCTCAATTATTATTATTTTGAGGTGCTACTGCAAAATACCCGTGTTGTTCTTTATTACCAAAATATTTACTACGATGGAAGGAAAGTGTCGGTGATTATTTGATTGTGGCTGTACAGTACAATACAAACTCAACCCCATGGAATCAAGGCGTGTGTTGTTCTGAGTCATGGTGTGTTATGAGTTCCTGAGGTTCCTGAGTGTTCATAACATTATCCCTGACTCACTTCATTCTCTTCTCCTTTCCTTTCCACCCTTCACTGCTTCTCTCCTCTCTTCCTTTTCCTCTCTTCCTTCTCTTCTCTTTTCCTTTCCCTTCTTCACTTCTCCTCTCCTCTTTTCCTTCTCCTCTCCTCTCTTCTCTTCCTTTTCCACTCCTATCTTCCGTCTATTCTCCTTTCCTTTCCCCCCTTCACTGCTCCTCTCCTCTCCTCTCTTCCTTCTTCTCTCTTTTCCTTTCCCCCCTTCATTGCTGTTCTCCTTTCCTCTCTTCCTCTCCTATCTTTTCCTTTCCCCACTTCACTGCTCCTCTCCTCTCCTCTCTTCCTTCTCTTCTCTTTTCCTTTCCCCCCTTAACTGTTCCTATCCTCTCCTCTCTTCTCTCTTCCCTCTCCTCTCTTCTCTTTTCCTTTCCCCCCTTTACTGCACCTCTCCTCTCCTCTCTTCCTTCTCTCCCTTCTCCACATTCTGTTTTAACCCACCTTTCTTGCCTCTTCCTCCTCCTCCTTTGCCATCTTCCCTCACCTTCCCTTCTCATATTCTCTCCTCTCCTCCAATCCCCCTCTCCCCCCTCCCTCCAGTTAAACCCCCAATCCTCCCTTTTTCTCCTCCCCCTCTCTCTTCTCTCCTTCTCTACCTCTTATACATATGACTCTACACTCTCCCTCCCTCTCTCCCTCCCTCTCCCCAGAACATGTAGCCTACTCATGTTTCTCTCTCTCTCTCTCTCTCTCTCTACCAACACAAGCCAAGCCGATTACTGTTGTTATATGATCCCTACCTTCCCGCCTCTCTCTCTCTCTCTCTCTCTCTCTCTCTCTCTCTCTCTCTCTGCGCATGTGTTGATAGAGACACTGGTTGTAAAACTGCCAACACTATTTTATCGTCACTGTTATGGTCCAAATGGAAGACTACCGATTCCTCCCAACTACTACTAGGCTACAAAACACATCATCTACCATTCCTATACCGAGTTACAAAGTCTATTATTTCCTGGCATAGTTTGAAGGTAGGGATTAGTATAGCCCTCCAAGATCACTCTCCATAAAAAAAATATAACCATAGCTTTTAGGAATTAGTATATCCTACCCCTCCAAATTACTCATCATTAAATATATCCATAGTTTGAAGGTAGAAATTAGTAAACCCTTCCAAATCACTCTCCATACAAAAAATATATCCATAGTTTGAAGGAATTTGTATAGTTAGTATGAATTTGTATAGCTCTCCAAATCACTCACCATAAAATATTCCCATTCAGTAAATTAATAGCTATAGTTTTTTATGAATGAGAGTACAGTTGCCGACTATGTTATTCATTTTTTTTCGCAGGAGGCACTAGGTAGGATATAGGCTATGTACAGTCGTGGTCAAAAATAATCATCCATATAGGAGTAACTCACGTAAGATTTTGACAGCTTCCCTCTGTTCCTTAGCTGATAAACTTTCCAATAAATAGGTTAAGTACCATCGTTTAATTTAATACAAGCAGCTACACACTACTTAAAACAATAACATCATCATTAGACAGCAAATGTTAAAGTTACCCATATGTGGATGATTAATTATTATTGACCACGACTGTATATATAAAGTTCAGTACTATAGATTCACATGTCATAAACTTTTTTAACGCTTCAGTTATATATTAAAATTAAACCGGTTTAATATATATTGTGACGGTGATGTGAGAATGATTAGATAATGTATCTTATAATATGAGAATTACAACTTACCTTGCCCGGTTAATTTATGATCTTCGTTGGTTGGCTGCAGCGAAGAAAGTACTCAGGGTTAACTCCCCGTTTAGGCCTCAATCATCACGCACATAATAAATTTTTATGTTAAGGGTTCTTCCCGATATATATGTATTTATATAGATAACAAATCTACTGGTGCATTTAAACAACCAATTGCAAATTTTCTATATTTATTCAACTCCAGTATGCCAACATGAATAAATTAATTTCACACACACACACACACACTCACGCCACGCTAACTAGCTACTCGCTCTCGCTACGTCTCGTTCGTATACGTGACGATAGTCTAGGTTACGTTAACACTTGTAGTAATTCTATCAATTGTTACGCGAGTTGGAATATTTCTTAATGTCTCACACTTGGGAATAATTTAGAGTCTCACAACACACTCGTAATTTTCAAAGATCCAGCTCCCCCTCACCTTAATTCAGTTACTGAACCAGCGTCAATGCAACTAGTCAGTATACAACTGTAAAGCCTTGTGAAATCGTGTAATATACAACGAATTCGGCGTCTACGTTGATCACTCCCCACTGCACGTGGAGGTAATTCAGGCAAGGGAAGCTGACGAACGAGTGTGTTCCTTCCTTTAAGTGTGTTTTCCAACTGACCTATATTTCCAAAATTGACTGGAGGCTGGAAGTTCAAAATTTCTACTGACTCCTCCTCCTATCTGTGTTCGTTTGTCCTAATTGGCTACGATTTACATTGTACCCTCTCATACTGAGTTATACATGCAATTGCAATTTACCTATGGCGTGCTAATAATTCCCGATAATTCCCCTCCACTTCACGATCATTTACAATACCATAAGTTACCCAGGTAGCATAATTTATCAATACAAGATGTACTTAATGTACGAACACCTATATGCCTGAATGTGGCAAATTCAGTTGAAACCCAGCCTTCCTGACCCTTTTCTAATTACCTGGTCTATTTTTGGATACTAATCCAGTACCTGCAGATTAACCCGCACCTACATGAATGGAATATTCCAGAACCTTCTCTAGAACATTCTATATTGAGACCAGTATGGAATTTCCAACTCTCTGTAATTCAAATTACGTCGCGAGTCTATGCTGACTCGTGACATTCGCCCACACAAAGAGACATTGCTCTATGCAATGTTTAATAGATTCGTGAAGTGGTAACGACGCCTCTGCATGTATAACTATTACAATAACAATTCAACCACACTTCACTTATTCTTGTATGTGTCAATTACTATCACCAGTTACGTGTTCATTTTTGCCAATGAGTGGAAAACTCCCAACAGTTACTTTAGCTTTTCAATCTTAGGAAGAAACTCCGAGACAAGAATGAATGTACCTGGTAATTTCTGCTCAGTACAATTTGTACACATTTAAGCAATATATAAGTGTGGTGTATGTAATGCATTGTGTATTTGTTACATAATATGTAGGAAATGCAACAATATCTCTGGAAGGCAATACATATATTAGTGAATTATCCGAGCCTTGGATCAGAGTAAACCGCTAGAATCTGTGTCTTGGATAAGTTTACACAAAATAATGCAATAATATTCTGGAAGGCAATATATATATTAGTAAATTATCCGAGCCTGGGATCAGAGTAAACCGCTAGAATCCGTGTCTTGGATAAGTTGCACAAAATACAATACATATAACATCGGATTTTTCCCCAATTCTAGGAAACCCCTTGATCTGAGTCGCATAAGACTCGTGCTCGTTGCGCTCGGAGAGGTAACAATTACGAGCAATTCGACCCGGAGGATACTTCTGCCGGTCGATCTTTGCATGAATATTTACTCGGTTAACACTAATTAACGAGCAATTTGACCCGGAGGATAATTCTGCCGGTCGATCTTCGCATGAATATTTACTCGGTTAACACTAATTAACGAGCTTCAGCCGTCTGGGAGTATATCCCTCGTCACCCTCGGGGATTACCACAGCAGCGCTAACCATGTCTACTGCTGGGGAAAAATGACCACGGACTAGACTTAACACTTCCCTCTGTTCTGAGGTGATGTTACAACAGCCTGCCCCAAATGTGGTAACAATGGAAGTACACCCCTGTTGGGTGGTGTAATATTCCTTAAGCATATTAATATGGAACCGCTTGGCTTCACCTTTGATTTTAACTATGTAGTTAAGGTTATTCACCTTCTTGACTACTTCAAAGGGACCCTTCCACTGAGCCAACAACTTATTATGAGCTGTTGGTAACAGAACGAGACACTTCCCCCCTACCTGTAGCGTTCGGAGCTTAGTTTTCCTATCATAGTAGGACTTCTGAATCTCCTTTGCTTTAGATAACTCCTGCTTTGCAATCTCGCAGGTTTGCTGTAATCGTTCTGCCAAATCAATTACATAAGAATAAGTGGTTTTCACCACGGGATCCGATTCCTCATCGTCCCAAAGTTCACGTAGAACCTGAAGTGGTCCTCGAGCAGGTTTACCATACACTAACTCGAATGGACTAAATTGCAACGATGCCTGAGGTGCTTCGCGATACGCGAACAGTAGTGGCGAGATATACCTGGACCACTCCCTAGGTTGTTCTACTGCCATCCTCCTCAACATTTTCTTGAGAGTACCATTAAACCTCTCACACAACCCATTACACATTGGATGATAAGGTGTTGTCCTCAACCCTTTAACTGAGAGTAATCTCCACAATTCCTCCATCATCGCGGAGGTAAATTGACTGCCTCGGTCGGACAATACCTGCTTTGGTATGCCGACACGACAGAATATATCCAACAAGGCTTCAGCCACTGTAGTGGCTTCAATATCACGCAGAGGCACTGCTTCAGGCCATCTGGTCGCGAAATCCACACAGGTAAGAATATACTTGGCACCGTCCGTAGCCCTCGGAATAATCGGTCCAACAATATCAACCGCTACTCTCTCAAATGATTCTGAGATTAGCGGTAGAGGATTAAGAGGTGCGGGCTTCACCCGACCCCTGTCACACGTTTTCTGACAAACGTCACATGACCTCAACAATCTCCCTATCTCTCTCCCCATACCTGGCCAATAGAAATGAGACTGAATCCTATCAACTGTTTTCCTCATCCCCATATGACCCCCTAATATAGAATGATGACCCAGGGTAAACACAGCCTGTCGGTATTTCTCTGGTACGAGAAACTGAACCCTCTCTTCCCCATCGGGGTTTACTGTACGTCGGTAAAACCTGTTTCTCCTCCTGACGTAACTGGTTACAATACCCTGTCGATCTCTACTCTCACCCTCAAGTGCCTGCTTGCGAACAAGTGCCAATGAAGGGTCACTTGCTTGCTCTGCAATTACATCCTCGCAATTGACGAGGTCGGCGGCAGTTGTCACTTGAAGTGAAACAACTGTTCTCTTTGCATGCGCCATACCCCTGGTTACAGCAGCTGCACCAGTCTGTGTGGAAACTTCCACTGAACATGCATTCTTAACCCCTGGTATATTTCCTATTACCAAATCTGACACAGGATTTTGCATGACTGCTGCAATTACCTGGCCTGTATAAAATGGACTCTCCACTGCAACTTTAGCAAGAGGATAGAGCCTCCTGGTACCATCAATCATAGTGATAGTTACCTGCTCCCCTGTAAAATCATTAGAAGCAACTAAACCATCAGCGACACAACACCCCGATGACCCATTATCTCGAAAGACTTCAACAGATATCCCGTTAACAATCCCGGGACAAATATGAAAACCAGACTTACCTTTCGAGACTCCTGTCGCGTTTAGTCACAATTGATGAGGTTCGTGAACCGACTGAGGCACTCGTGGTTCTACACTAGGTTGAACCGCCACAGGTGAATACTGTGGTTCACCCTGTGTTGCAGCTGCCGATCGCTGATAATAACCTTTATTTCCACCGTGGTTATTACTATTTTTCCAGTTACTTTTTCCTTGGTAACGGTACTGATTGGACTGCTGCGAATAGTGATTATTACCTTGTTTCTGGGTATGAGTAAAATGAGGTTTAGGTTGCAGACGAACAATTTGACTCTGCTGCTGTGACTGATTTTTACTCGACTGGTTATATGAAACAGCAGAGTTCTGAGAAGGCTTATCCGACTGATTAATTTTCTTATTAGGCTGAATCCGCGTATGGTAACCATACGCGGTAAAATGTGCGTCCGACATATCCACCATCGTTTGCAACATTTTAACCTTGTTGGTTTTCAGCTGAGCCGACAATTCTGGAGGGCAAGACTTCTCCAGCTGTGTACGAAGCAACAAGTCTTTTACCCCCTCCAACGTCTTAGGTGTTTCGGCCTTCTCCAACCACTGATCCAGGTAACTGGTCAGACGTGCACTAAACTGTGCAACAGTCTCCTTATCCTGTAAGGATGCACGCCAAAACTGAGTCCTAGCGTCATCGACCGTCAACCCGTACGCCTGTAACAAAGCCTTTTTCATGTTCTCGTAATCTCTGGCGGTACTATCGAGTCGGTGGAGAATACTAAGTGCTTTTCCATCGAATAAATTAATGAACTCGAGCTTCTTTATATCATCATTTAATCTATAAGTGTCTGCAACCATTTCAAATCGCTCAATAAACGGCTCGATATCGTCTCCCTCTACGTATTTTGACAGTTGTAACCTTGGGGTCACGGTGGTTGAGCTTGCGACATTACTTCCACTCGCACTTTGATTTTCACTCGCACGTACTTGCAGTTCCAATACTTCCTTTTCATGTTCCCATTTCAATTTTTCTTGCTCTCTCTGTTCCCTTTCATTTTCTCTTATGGCCGCCCTTTCAAGTCTTTCTTCTTCTTGGCGGGTTTTCACGTATACTTGAATTTCGGCCTTATTTTCAATTCCCAATAGTTGAGCCTCTCCCAACAATTCTTGTACGGTAGACATTTTTAATTTATTTTCTATCGTTTCGGTTGCCTTAATTTCTGGACAGTTATGACTATCTACTCGTGAAAGTGTGCGTGTGTGTGACTGGAGTTAATACAACGCTCAGGCCCCACGTTGGGCGCCAATATGTGACGGTGATGTGAGAATGATTAGATAATGTATCTTATAATATGAGAATTACAACTTACCTTGCCCGGTTAATTTATGATCTTCGTTGGTTGGCTGCAGCGAAGAAAGTACTCAGGGTTAACTCCCCGTTTAGGCCTCAATCATCACGCACATAATAAATTTTTATGTTAAGGGTTCTTCCCGATATATATGTATTTATATAGATAACAAATCTACTGGTGCATTTAAACAACCAATTGCAAATTTTCTATATTTATTCAACTCCAGTATGCCAACATGAATAAATTAATTTCACACACACACACACACACTCACGCCACGCTAACTAGCTACTCGCTCTCGCTACGTCTCGTTCGTATACGTGACGATAGTCTAGGTTACGTTAACACTTGTAGTAATTCTATCAATTGTTACGCGAGTTGGAATATTTCTTAATGTCTCACACTTGGGAATAATTTAGAGTCTCACAACACACTCGTAATTTTCAAAGATCCAGCTCCCCCTCACCTTAATTCAGTTACTGAACCAGCGTCAATGCAACTAGTCAGTATACAACTGTAAAGCCTTGTGAAATCGTGTAATATACAACGAATTCGGCGTCTACGTTGATCACTCCCCACTGCACGTGGAGGTAATTCAGGCAAGGGAAGCTGACGAACGAGTGTGTTCCTTCCTTTAAGTGTGTTTTCCAACTGACCTATATTTCCAAAATTGACTGGAGGCTGGAAGTTCAAAATTTCTACTGACTCCTCCTCCTATCTGTGTTCGTTTGTCCTAATTGGCTACGATTTACATTGTACCCTCTCATACTGAGTTATACATGCAATTGCAATTTACCTATGGCGTGCTAATAATTCCCGATAATTCCCCTCCACTTCACGATCATTTACAATACCATAAGTTACCCAGGTAGCATAATTTATCAATACAAGATGTACTTAATGTACGAACACCTATATGCCTGAATGTGGCAAATTCAGTTGAAACCCAGCCTTCCTGACCCTTTTCTAATTACCTGGTCTATTTTTGGATACTAATCCAGTACCTGCAGATTAACCCGCACCTACATGAATGGAATATTCCAGAACCTTCTCTAGAACATTCTATATTGAGACCAGTATGGAATTTCCAACTCTCTGTAATTCAAATTACGTCGCGAGTCTATGCTGACTCGTGACATATATACTTATGAATTCATTCCATGTTGAGATAAATTATTCCCACCTGTAATAAATTCTCTTCTGGACAAAGGTGAGGGGGAAGGAAGGGGGGGAAGAGGGGGAAGGGGGAGGAGGAGGAGGAGTGGTTAATAGCCTATATAGTTAACATTTTAATTTATCTATTTTTTCCCTTGATTCCTCCAAAGTATGCCATGCCAAGAAACAGGACCATATGAACAAAAAATAATAAATGGTAGTCTGTTGTTGTTTGAAAGAATCAGTTAGGCTACTCCAGATTTACCAACAAACACCGTAAGGTCTTCTGTTGTGGTCTGTGTGGTATCTATGTAACTCTATGTAACACTGTACAATATATAGCCTACCTACACCACTTCAAACTTTGCTATCCTTATCTACGACTTGTCACTGGGGAGTAATTCATTCTCTACCAGTAACCTTCAAATCAGGTCACCTCGTGTGGACCTTAAAGTCTGTTGTGATCTGTGTTTCTATGTAACTCTATGTAACTGGGTAATGTGAGGTCATGTTTTAGCCACGAAATGTCAGGTCATGTTAGTTTGTTTTTGTTTTGTTGTATCCACGAGAGGTCTTTGTATCTTTGCAGTGAAGTGTACTTGGCCAAAAAGGTGTGTGTGTGTGTGTGTGTGTGTGTGTGTGTGTGTGTTGTTGTTGTTGTTCAAGTATAGGCTATCTGTGTAATATAATACCCACAACTTCACTTCTTCCCCACCTCTCTCTCTCTCTCTCTCTCTCTCTCTCTCTCGTTTTGACCACCATTTCCTTCTTCATTTCATACCTTGTTACCTCTCTTCCCCCCCCTCTCTCTCTCTCTCTCTCTCTCTCTCTCTCTCCTTATTGTTGCCTCCCTCTCTCTCAATTTCTCTCTTCCATACCTTGATGTTACCTCTCTCTCTCTCTCTCTCTCTCTCTCTCTCTCTCTCTCTCTCTCTCTCTCTCTCTCTCTCTCTCTCTTTCAATCCATACCGTGTTGTTGACCCCCCCCCTCCCTCCCTTCCCTCTAACGATACAGTATCCATCACCCACACCTAATCAACTTCCCTCAACCCTCATCCTCCAGCCTACCTACCCATTCATTCACTCCCTTAGTATCCAACACAACATACCCAATCTCTAATTCTCTCACTCCCTTCTTCCTTTCTCTTCTTCACTACCTCTATTTTTATCTATTTATTTATCCAACCTTTCATTTTTATCCAACTTCTCATTCTCTCATTCACTTCTTCCTTTTTCTCCTTTACTACCTCAATTTCTATCTATTTATTTATCCAACCTCTCATTCTCACCCTCCCTTCTTCCTTACTCTCCTTCATTCGTTTTGACATTATCTATCTATCTATTCGTTGTCTCTTTATTCGATCTATTTATCTATTATTATTATCATCATCTATTTATTGTTGTTGTTGTTCCATTTGTACCATGCACCTGTAATTATTCCTTCTTTCATTACATTCTTCCCTTATTCCTTCATTCTTTAATTAAGGTTTCTCCCTCTTTCTCTTCCCTTTCCTTCTTTTTTCATCCATTCATTCCCCTCCACTGTTCGTTCCTCTCTTCATTTCCTCTTTTTCACTCTATTTCCTCTCTTCCTCCATTTACACATTCTCTCGTTCCTTTATATACAATTTCCCTCTCCCTCCCTCACTAGCTTCTCACTCCCACTCACTCTCTCTCTCTCTCCCTCTCTCACTAGCTTCTCACTCCCACACACACTCTCTCTCTCTCTCTCTTTTGCTGAGTTGCCTTCCTCTCCTTACCCACCCCACCCCACCCCACCCCACTTCTCTCTCTCTCTCTCTCTCTCTCTCTCTCTCTACATGCACCTCTCACCCACCCCACTTGTTCCAAATAAAGACAAAGAAAAGGGGAATAGAAGGAAGGGGGAAGTGGGTAGCCTAGCCTATGAGGGAAGAAAACGGGAAGAGAGGAGGAACAGAAAACGGGTAGAGAGGAAGAACAGCGAGGGAAGGAAAGAGATGGAGAGGGAAATATATATACAGTAAACAGGGGAGGAGAGATAAGAAAGGAGGAGGAGGAAGGAGGATGGAATAAAGGGAAGGAGGGAAGGAAAGTTGGATTGGAGAGAGAGGAGATGGAACGATGACTGGAGAAGGAGTGTGATAATAGGAGGAGAGAGGAAGAAAAGAGAAGAGGAAAGGAAGAGGAGAGAATGGAGAGAGGAGGAAAGGAAGAGGAGAGGATGGAGAGAGGAGAGGATGGGGAGAGGGTGGAGAGAGAAGAGGAAAGGAAGGAAAAAGAAGAGGAGAGGATGTAGAGAAGAGGAAAGGAAGAGGAGAGGAAGAAAAGAGAAGAGGAAAGGGAGAGGAGAGGATGGAGAGAGAAGAGGAAAGGGAGAGGAGAGAGTGGAGAGAGAAGGGGAAGAAAAAAGAAGAGGAAAGGGAGAGGAGAGGATGGAGAGAAGATGAGAGAGAGGGACTGGAATGAGGAAACAGGGAATTGGAGTGGGGAGAGAGAGGGGGGTAGAGGGGGTAGAGAGAGAGAGGGGGGGAGAAAGGAGAGAGAGAGAGGGGGGGATAGAACAGGAGGAAATACAAGGTGAAGGAAGGGATGATGTCGGGGGGGAGGAGGGGGGGCGGGGGGGGGGGGAGGAGGATGAGGGGGGTGCGGTCATTGTAATCTAACACTGCAACCACCACCACACCTACACACACACCACCACCACCATTACCACAACTACCACACACACACACACACACCCCTCGACTACCATGACACCAGACAGACTACCACACACTAATACTATAACAACTACTACCACTATTACCACAACTACCACACTAATACTATAACAACTACTAACTACCACTATTACCTACCATTATCACACAACACCTTACCACATACTAATACTATAACAACTACTACCACCACTATTACCATTAACACTCCTACTGTACCACTACCACCACCACCACCACGATTACCAGCACTTACCACAACTCATATTAAACTACCACACGTACGTACCACGACTACCACAACCACAAACTACCACAACTCATCAACCAACCACCACGACTACACTTCCACAACTCTCTACACACCAACACTTCACTACCACAACTCATCAACCAACCACCAATACTACCACAACTTCAACTAGCCTACTGTACCACAACTCACTTACCAACCACTACGACTAGACTACCACAACTTCCACAACTCATCAAGCTACCACAACCACTACGACCATCACAACTACCACTAGCCTACCTCTACCACAACTAGGCTGCTACTACCACACTAATACCATAACAACATCATCATCATTAGTCTGCATCGGAGTAATTAGTCTATGAAGCCTACCGTACCTTTATTAGTTCATCATAATTAAACTAGGCTACCACCACTACCCAATTCGGTAAGGGAAACCACACACACACACACACACACACACACACACACAATTTTCTGCTTGCTACCACACACACACACATCAGAAAGCAATATAGTATCACAATCACAACCATAACAATCACCACCACTACTACACACACACACACAACAGAGAGCAAAGATAGGGTGTACTAGAAATAATATGGTATCACAATCATAACAATCACTACCACTACTTCTTTACTAATATTACCATTATCATTGCCATCACTATCATAACATTACCACTGTCACTACCACCATCATCTCTTTTCACTACCATCAGGCTATCCTAAACATTAACACTAACACCACTATCCTAACATGAACACTACCACTACCACCATTTCCACTATCCTAACATGAACACTACCACTATAACCACAAGTACATACACCACCATCAATCACCACCACCACCAATTTCTCCTCCACCACCACCACCACCACCACACCCCTCTTCCTCTTCTCCTCCTCCCCGTCCGTCCTCTTTTCATAATTCATCGCACTCAACACCACATACCTTCACTCAAATGCCAAAGAAAGGTTATGGAAGGGAGGGAGAAAGGAAGGAAGGAAAGGAAGTGAGAGGAAGATAAGAAAAAAAAAAATAAAGAAGTGAAGGAAGGAACGCAGGTAACAAGAAAGAAGTATGCCTATGAATGGAAGTCTAAGGAAGGTGGAAAGGGAGTGAGGAAGAAAGGAAACATAAAAATGAAATAAAAGAATAAAGACGTGAAGGAATGAACGCACGTAACAGGAAAGAAGTATGCCTATGTATGGAAGTCTAAGGAAGGTAAGACAAACTAGCTAGCTATTTCAAAACAATAAATATTAACTACAGTGCCGTATCTATCGTAGAAATACCAAAAACGTTTTAGCCTAGTACAACATTTATATTCTCAGCAAAATATTAATCACTTTACATGTCACACAACCAAATGTTAACTGTAATGATACGAATAAGCAACTTAGTAGGCTAGGCTGGTTCCCTAAATACAACACAAATCACACAGCACTATGCATAATTACATGAGCTCAAAGCATACAATGTGGGAAGACCATTCATAACAATAATTAGTTTATTCACACAACACACTGTACACAAAATATACATACATAAATACATTAGGTTAGCCGTATGTTTGGTCATATCACTTTGAAAGGGAATATGTGCCTTTTCGTCAAGTTAAAAAAATATATTTATACATTAGGTTAACCATTCAGTATGTTAGGTTCATATAACTTTGAAGGGAATCCGTGCATTTGTGCCATGATCAAAATAAAAATGAAAATAAAGTATAGTGACCCCCAGTGTCCCTAAAGCCGCTTACAGTCACATAAAGCCTAACACACACACCACCATACACAACAATACACTTTACTCCTCAACGTGCATCACAATACAACAACAACAACACAAAATACAGTTGATAATCTATTAGAAGTAGGCTAGGCTATGCAACAACACCTTACGAATCATTATAAACGTCACACGATGCGCTATCCATGAAACGGTAGGGTACTAGTATCATACGACGCATCGTACGTACATACACTACATACAGAGCACCATACACGTAATATATAACAATTTACAACATAATACAACAACACAATACAACAATACAATACGGGTTAAGGCAAACAAGCAAGCAAGCAAGACAGTTAGCCTAGTTAGTTGTTGCTGGTTGACTGGTTTTCAATGTATTTATATATATGTTGTTATTCAGTTTGTCACACTATTCACTGGTACGGTAGTCTGTAGTGTTCTCTCCAAGGTTACCATCCCTATTCTAGTGTAGGCTCTCTCCACTCCTCCCAATCTCCCCCTTCCTCTCTCTCTCTCTCTCTGGAAGTTCCTCTACACTCCTCCCAATCTCCCCCTTCCTCTCTCTTTCTCTCTCTGGAAGTTCCTCTACATTCCTCCCAATCTCCCCCTTCCTCTCTCTCTCTCTCTCTCTCTGGAAGTTCCTCTACACTCCTCCCAATCTCCCCCTTCCTCTCTCTCTCTCTCTCTCTGGAAGTTCCTCTACACTCCTCCCAATCTCCCCCTTCCTCTCTCTCTCTCTCTCTCTGGAAGTTCCTCTACACTCCTCCCAATCTCCCCCTTCCTTTCGCTCTCTCTCTCTCTCTCTCTCTCTCTCCTCCTTCAACCCAGGCAGACTGTTCCTCTCCACTCCTCCCAATCTCCCCCTTCCTCCCTCCCCTTCCTTGTCAATAGAGAAATGGTTGCCAAGTGCTCCAAAAACTGGTCACCAATAACACTACTAGGCTACTACTACGACTACGGATCGATGGAGGAAGGATGACAGGACTGAAGAGAGGCGGATTGGTAAAAACGAAAAAATATAGGCTATACAGAAGTGAAAAGGAGGAGATATTCAAGTATATATTACACGTAGTAAAAAAAGAATAAGAAAATGCAGAGCGATACTAGAAGAATGTGGAGATAGAAGAGAGGAGAATAACAAGAGAGAATAAGCGGTGTGACGTATACTGTAGGAGAGAGAGAGAGAGAGAGAGAGAGAGAGAGAGAGAGAGAGAGAGAGAGGGAGAGAGAGAGAGAGAATAATATCACCAGTATGGTACCGTATCAACTTTCCACAACACAAGCTGACGTGTTTGTTCACATTATGGGTGTAGGGTTTAGTAGGGGTGGATGTATGTACAGTCACGAGCCTTAATAAATATCAAGGTCTGTTTCGAATAGCCTGATGGAATATTAAGGGACCCTGTGAGGTAGTCAGAAAATTGGAGATAAAACGAGTCCTTCAAATATTGCCACGAAACACCACCTTTATGGAAGGAGCTTGTTTCGTGGCATGGTCAGGAGGAATCAGAAGCCAACAAGTTTCATGCACGATCACAGGGTCCTTAAACGAGCTCCAGAAGTATGAGAAAGGATAAGCTTTGAAAATTGGTTCACAGGTACAGCAGCTCCCAAAACTATCGTTAAAATAAAGTGCTATACATTCTGACACAATGGATGATGTATCTGACATGTATTGTACCGAGACGTCAAGTGGGCGGGGACAAGGTTTCACTCTGTTCATTCCGCCATCCTTCTAACACACTTTAACCATAATTTTGGGAGCTACTGTACATCAAATTCCTCTAAACTTCAACAAGACCTGACCAGGATACTTATTATTATGACTCGTAACTGTAATGTACCAAGGGTTGAGGGAGAATCATTGTATATAACTGATGTGGTGAGGTAGCCAAAATACCATCAACAATTATTACTGAACTAGACTTAACTATTCATTCCTACAAGCACCAGTTGAGTTAGACGCTCGACTGGTGCTGCAGCCTAATATTGAAAGTCATCAGAGTTTGAAGGAATTAGCCTAGTTGCTCTAGATTAACCAACACTGTACCGGGTTTTTAAGAGGTTCACTAACTTCAACAAACAAAAATTAATGAGTGAACACATAACCTTACGCAAACGGAGTGAATATAATGCAACGAACCAAACGATTACGACTAAGGTATCCTGTGTTTGAAATATTCTTTTTGCAATACAGTAGAGAGCAAACTGCGATTAATTAACGTGTTTATGGCCTATTCAAACGTTTGCTATTAAAGTAAACATCCACTTTCTTTTCATCTAATTATTTTATCAAACAACCATGAACGTTGAATATGCATGAAATTAGCAGCGGGTTTTACCAAATATGGGTCGTTAAGGATTTGTGGGCTTATTATTATTGTTACCGAAATTCCTAATAAAAATATATTAGTAGTAGTAATGTAGTAATACTTAGAGTAACTTATTTTTCCTACAGCAGAAGGTATGCGATAACCAGGTCCATATTTACAAGATAAAATTATAGTAAACTTTTCCATATAGTGAGTGATTAGACTAGTGAATTATCCTAGTCTTAGAACTAGGCTACTTACTACCTCTGCATGGCCAGCATCTGATATTTTACTCTCTCACTACCAGCACTACATTCTTTGACGACCACAGTGTCCAAATATGTTCCCGAGTAGAGCTAAGGAACTCTGAGTACTGGCAGGCCGCCTTTAAAGCCCAGTGACCACCGGAGGGGACGACACAAAGTACAGTCGTGGGGAAAAGTTCGATCGCGTCCTTGTTACCAGAGATTAGCTTTAAGGAGGGAGGGAGTACAGTGTTGGGAAATGTGGAGCAACTTGATTCCCCCCGAACTATTCCAAGCAACAGGTCACCATTATTTTTATTAATCTGGTCAGGTTTCCTGGCAAACTTTGTAGGAAACAAGGCACTCCAATGTAGGTACCAAAAAATGTATTTATAATAATGGGCGTTTGCCATGAATCTACCAGGACTAACTGGAACAAACTAACAGTAGATAGAGAGATAGATATATACTAGATAGAAAGGCAGGTAAGTGTCATGCAGTGAGCTAAATATGGCATGACAGTGATGACCTTTGCCCTTTACATCCCTTGCACTCAACCTCTCAACTTGTCAATATAGAACCAACACCACTGACCACACGATCCCTATCCATAATTTCCAGCCCAGGACGGATCAAGTGGAGTAAACATTACATAGTGGCATACATCCTCTCAAGGGAAGAGGAGAACCAATTTTTTTTTTTTTTTTTTTTTTTGGGGGGGAAGAGGTAAATTGGAGGGCTACTGATTCCTTTGGGAGTACAAAAGAAAGTACAGTACCATATAATTATTATTATGGCTAATGCTGTATAATTCCCTATGAAAAAAGGTATACACACACACACACACACACACACACACACACACACACACACAATGCTGCTACCTCTTCGTGCAATTCACTCACACTCATGTAGCCTAGGCTTGTCATCCACTCTCCTCATGAACAAATTTTACGTAGTCCTACATATGTGTGGGTCCAAATTCGACGTAGCCTACTAGGTGTTATTCATTATCCCTCCCGGTAACAAATTTCAATAGACTACTGTATACTTTGCTAACGTTAGGCCTATTCAATGGCTAAATAAGGAGGTACGGTACCCTTGCTGGTCTAATCTTGTTTAAATTCACATACATCATTCATAAGGTTAAATTAAGAATATATCCAATTAGCTTCATAGCAAATTTACTCGCCTGTGGTAAGATCTAAAGCCCAGCGAGTTAAGACTTTAATTATTTTTACTCTAGCTAATCAGACTGTAATTTAATATTCATTCTTACGAGTTATCTTTAAAGAGGAAGAATATTACTGTCAGAGTGAAGGCTGGCGATCCCTCATACTATGCTAAAAAAAAAAAAAAACAGTGTCAGAATATCCTTGACAGTCTCTTCTGTTGCCCTGTCTGGAGGCATTAGTATATTTAAGGAGAAAGTATAGTTTTGGCATTTTTGGATATATTGATTCCTCAAAACTATTCCCAGCAACAGAACACCATTATTTTTGTTCTTCAGGTCCTATTTCCTAGCATAGGCCTACTCTGGAGGATTCAAGGCACTCCAATGTACCAAAAGTATCCTCTCCCCTTAAGGTGAAAGTGCAATGTTGGTAAATCTGGAGCAACTGATTCCTCCAAACTATTCCCAGCAACAGGACACAATTATTTTTGCTCTTCTGGTTCTGTTTTCTAGCATAGTTTGGAGGAATCGAGGCACTCCAATGTACCAAAAATTAATTATCCCCTTAAGTTCATGCAACAAAATAACTTAACTACCTCTTTAACCTTTCCTAAACTACAATTACGGTTATCTTGCCTTGATCCCCTCTCCATCTACCACCATAAACCTCTTAATTAAGCGGGTAACACAGGTTTGGTACTATCAAAGACAAAACTCGTGTCGTGAAATCTGATGAAAATATATGGTAGAGGGCTAAACATACTGGGCATATGAACGTTACTGTGGTAGGGCTTTCATTATGTTTCACAAGTTATATTAAATCATTGGACAAGACAGCGACACGAATTTTGTCTTTGATAGTACATTAGAGTGTCTTGATTCCCCCAAATATTATACCATGAAACAGGATCACATTAACAAAAATCATGGTAGCCTGTTGCTTGGAATAGTTTGTAGGAATGAGCTGCGTCAAATGTAATATTACATTTACTGTACTATGTATGGCCTTAATTAAGGGGATAGTACACTTTTGACATAATGGACAAACTAGATTACTCCAAAATATGTCAGGAAACGGGACCAGATTAAGAGAAAATAATGGTGTCCTGTTGCTTGGAATAGTTTGGAGGAATCAGTTACTCCAGATTTACCAACACTGTATCTTAACTGTGCCTTAATTAACCACAGCCAACAACACATACGTACCTTGAAAGACTGCTTCAAAAGGTAGCTTCTCCTGGTCACTTATGGAGAGGTCTTCGTCTTTGGTGGCGACCAAGGTTGAGGAGGAGGAAGAAGATGAAGGCGACGCGGGCGCCACCACCAGCATGGCGGCCGCTACCACAACCACACCACCACACCACATGTCTCCTGCCCACTCCTGCTTGCTTGCTTGCTTTGCTTTGCTTTGCTTGCTTGCTTTACGACCCTTGAACTTAACAACACATTCTTTACACACCACACTGAGGCCTCGCTCGATCCCCTTTCCTTTCCTAGGGATGCTTGTTTGTTTGATTATATTTTCAGTTTTTATTTTGTTCTCTGCTCGTTTCGTTTCTCCTCGTCTTGGAAATTAAGGAATACCGTTTTTTTTTCTCTCTTGTTTATTCTAAAGGTGAGATTTGTTATGTATGTAAAACACTTCCTGGGGTTTAATAAATGCGTTAGTATCTACGTTAAAGATTTTTTTATTTCCCCCCTACCCATGTGTAAGATCTAGGCTACTCGCTTCGACCTTTTCAGTGGTTTGCTAACAGGTTAATATTATGGAGATTAGGAAAATTAGGGTAGAAAGAAATTGTCAGGGGTAAGAGAGAGAGAGAGAGAGAGAGAGAGAGAGAGAGAGAGAGAGAGAGAGAGAGAGAATTACATTAAGTCACTCATCCTATTATCCCCATTTTTCACCTGAGAGAGACGTTGGAAATAAAGAGACATAATTATACAAGATGGAAGGAAGGAAGGGAAAATAGGAAGAGAAACGTTTGCTGAGGAAGAGAGAGAGAGGTATTGGTGAGAGTGAGTGAGTGAGAGGGGAAGATAGGTGAGACAGTGTGTGAGTGAGTGAGAGAGAGGGGAAGATAGGTGAGACAGTGAGTGAGTGAGAGAGGGGAAGGTAGGCGAGACAGTGAGATAAGGGAGAGTGAGACACAGAGTGAGAGTGAGAGAGAGAGAGAAGAGTGTAAGATAGGTAGGTGAGACAGTGAGAGAGCAAAGAGAGTGAGAGAGAGAGGAGTGTAAGATAGGTAGGTGAGACAGTGAGAGAGAGAAGGGTAAGATAGGCGAATGAGAGAGAGAGAGGTAGGTGAAAGAGTGAGTGAGAGAGAGAAGGGTAAGATAGGTAGGTGAGTGAGACAGTGAGAGTGAGTGAGAGTGAGATACGGGTGTGACCTCTCACTCTAACCGGTCAAGGTGGGTCACTGTGTTAGGCTATCGATCTATCACACCCACAACCCACTATTATTCTCCTTCACAATAAAAAAAAATGGGTGATTGATTTCCACAACACGGAAGAATAAAACATGGGGCCCAAAGAACCATTGAAAATTTGGTTAACAAGTGAGAGGGGAGTGAGAGGGGTTGGGATATATTTTGGCCTCTCACATTGGACACAAAAATGGAGGTCAATTTTTCACCCCACACTGCGATATGTATGTACCTCCTCCTTCACAGGCCAACTGAGAATCCTTTGCTACTAAAAATCTATAATATTACTTGGGTTTCACTTTTAAATGCCAGGCAGGGGGTAGGAGCGACGCCCAACCTGCCCTGACCGTGGTAGGATGACAACTGCCAGTGCCACCATCAGGCTATCGAATCCGGCGCTGCCCCGGCACCACCCGACCAACATTTCATACTGCTTTTACAAACTTTTGTTGAATTTGAGGGGGTTTAGTGCAATTCCCCGGATTCGTGTCCCTCTGGCTTGCATAAGATTAATGATATACAGACTCGGTTAGATTTGTATACTCAGTGCAAAAAGGAACGTAATTGGTTAAATATTACATATTATATTATTTCACATACCGGTACGTTATAAATAATCTAAGTACGCTACTGTACACGATTAAATTCTCTTTGCAAAAGCCAAATTGCAGGTGATATGCATGAGCGCTAAATGAACTCGCCTTATGCACGGCTAAGCAAACATTTGGCCTCCAGGTAAATATTATCGTACGTGAGGCAGCAGATAGGGATAAGGTAGCCTAGCGTAGACCAACAAACAAATCTTAATAATACGAGAAAAAACGAAGCAAAAGTCCAGTTTCAGAAAATATACGAATGTTGATTAAAAACAGGAATATCTCACCGGTGAAGGAACCAATCACCAACCATCCAGCACCCGCCACAAGTAAAATGTAAGCAAGGTTAATTCGGCAATCAATGTTAGGAAAATGTAAGGTAGGTAAGGTACGAAAGTGTCTTGAGTGGACGTTATCGTACCTCGGGCAGGCAGGCAGGCAGCGGGTGGTACTGACGCTTGCGCACTAAACAATGTAAAGTAATCAATGAAATATGAACAGTGGTTGTACTGACTCGCTCTTCTACTGTCAATTACCATCTCATTGAGGAATATTAAGTGGTATTAAGAGGCAGGAGAATGCCAAAGAGGATATGGCAGAGATTAAGAAGATATACGAGTTAAAAGAATTAGTTTATATTTACGAATTATAAGAATTAGTTTTATTAATTAAGTACTGTAGGAGGGGAAGGGGAGGAAGAGATAATGTACTGACACATTCAAATAACCACCAACACTTTCCTTCCATTGTGCAAATAAATCAGTATCATATCTAAATATACTCATACAACAACACCTTATGTCAACTCAACCCCCTCAATTATTATTATTATTATTATTATGAGGTGTTGCTGCAAAATCATACTCGTGTTGTTCTTTATTACCAAGATATTTACTATACGATGGAAGGAAAGTGTCGGTGAATAAATATTTGACTATGGCTGTACAGTAGTTTTGGTGGTCAGTGAACGATTGTGTAGTGTGTGTACAGTCACGAGCACTAATAAGTATAGGCCTACAGCTTTGGTTGAAGATTTGAACAGTCCATATTCACCAACAAAGTAATTCCAATGGAGATCTTATTATGCATTTGTTTACTGTCTCTAGGTATTCGAAGCACACCTGAATACTTATATATTAGTGCTCGTGACTGTACATACATTGTGAACGGTGTACACAGTGAACGAAAGGTTGTGTACGTAGATAGATAGGATAGAACGGTAGATATGGATAGATAGGAAAAGGTAGATATTACACGGGTCTATTTTCTTCCATTCTGGTGTCAATCTGAGGCTTCCTTCATCCTCCAACCCGTTCTAAGAGGTGCACTGGACCACGGGAGATGTAAGCGAGGCAAATTTAACACTAGATCGGAGGATGATGGACGAAGAACGGAGGAAATAATTATATGCCAGTGTGATAGGCCCATAAAGATCAAGGCCTGGAAGATGGAAGGGCGAGGAGGGGAGGGATTAAGGCGGAAGTTTTGTGTTGGTAAATCTGGAGCAACTGCTGAATCCTCCAAAACTATTCCAAGCAATAGAACACCATTATTTTTGTTCATATGGTCCTGTTTCCTAGCATACTTTGGAGGAATCAAGGCACTCCAATGTAACAAAAAAGAATAGAATTTCCCCCTTAA
>JAWQEG010006785.1:15000-50000 GCA_033782935.1 Petrolisthes cinctipes | reverse complement strand
AAACTAGAACAATAATAATAATAATAAAATATTGCGTAAAAAAATGGAAGACTTGAATATAATACAGCACCTTCTACAGTAATTAAGCAAGAGCTATAGTGACTCACATGTACAGTCGCAATCCAAAATTTGTATCCAGCTGGTCTTGTTGAAGTTTCGAATCATTTGACATACTAGTGAACCAATTACAAAGCTTATCCTGATTCATTTTTGCTTGGACTCGCTTAATTAATACTCGATCAGGCTATTCGAAGCAAGCCTGGATACATATTTTGGATTGCATGTGTACAGTACTATAATAATTTTTTGTGTATATAAGTTCGTTCCCTCAGACAGACAGACAGACACACTTAATAGGACTGAAATTCTCTGTGCTTCGAAAAAAAAAAAAAAAAAAAATTATCTGCTGCTTTCAGAACTCAAAACGCACACACACACACGCATGAATATATAAACACATACATACACACGATTACATAAACACACACATACACGATTATATAAACACACACATACACGAATATATAAACACACACACACGATTATATAAACACACACATACATGAATATATAAACACACACATACATGAATATATAAACACACACACACACACGATTATATAAAAACACACACACACACACACGCGAATATATATAAAACACACACACACGCGAATATATATAAACACACACACCCACACGCGAATATATAAACACACACACGAAAATATACACACACACACACACACACACACACGATATATAAAAAAAATACACACACACACGAATATATAAAAACACACACACGCGTATATATAAAAAAAACACACACACGCGTATATATAAAAACACACACACACACACACAATGGAACCAATGGCAATACTCTGCTACTCACGGTCCGCTGGGCACGGGGTAATATTGCGCCCTAAAACAAAACCCGGGACAATAAAGAAGAAAACGGAGGTGAAAACGGGAAATAATGTGAGCAAAATATTAGGTAGTGGGACGTGGGGGTTTGGGGTGGGGTGGGGATTGGGTGCTCCTGGATGGTTAGGGGAAAGGGGGGGGGGGGGGAGGAAAGAAATTGAGAATACCCCCCCCCCCTTCTCCACCCCCACCCCTCTGTCTTTCTTTCACTGCCTCTGGTTGGTTGGAGGGGGAAAGGGAGGGGGGATATACTGAGAGAATATCCCCCCACTCCCTCCTCTCTTTCTTGCTTTCCTTATTTCAATTCTTCCATACCACTGCACCACCAAGATTATTTTAATTTCATGATTTTTTTTCTTTTCCTTCTATTTAAATCTATATAGAAGCATGCAACACTCTTTAAGCCACTTTATTTGACCTTTTTTCTGTCCAACTCTTTCATGCAAATAGTTAACAGGCACTCCTAATTTTTAATACAAACAACTGGTCAAATATATATGGAATACTATCTTCATTCATCTCTCTTCTCATTATGCCTTTAGCAACTCTTCAAATGCAATGTGTCTAATATAAGAATCTTGAATTAAATTGGACATGGTTTTGGACCTCTCAGGTGAGGACATTAAGCTGACTTCTTGTCTAGACTCCTCTCCTTCCTTAGGGTGGTAATTCTTTTTTGGTACATTGGAGTGCCTTGATTCCTCCAAAGTATGCTAGGAAACAGAATCAGAAGAGCAAAAATAATGGTGTTCAGTTGCTTGGAATAGTTTGGAGGATACAGTTGCTCCAGATTTACCAACACAAGACTTTCCCCTTAACATAGAAAATGAAAATAAAAAAAGATCTACAACAAACAGTAGAATAGTGAATGTAAGCAATAAAACAAACACGGGTCACAACCAATGTCATTTTTTTCACGAGAATAGTTCATGTACAAATCTGGAGAATGGGATAATAATGGCCCTACCCCTTCCCTCCCTCCCTCCCTCCACCACAGCATGTGTTGGCTCATATTATTTATAAGTACTGTACAAGGTTAGGCGTAGTTGGAAGATGACATTTATGTGTAGTAAAAAGTCACTGATGCCAAGTGAGACATTTTTTTTTTTTTTTAAATTATGGTCAGTGTTTCAATTTAAGGTTTATTAGTTATTTTTTGGGGGGCCATGAAAATTTATTGATGGTTTTCATCAATTATTGTCAATTTTAGTACTATAATATTACTACAGTATTGAAAATTCAGAAACCTACACTAGTGTCTGTGAAAAACTGGTGTATTATATATAATAGCAACAGCAGCTATTGTATGCTCTAGAAAGTGAGTCTCAAATATAAAAACAGTGAATCCCAATCCTGCTGATGGAAAGCACAAGATCTATTACGGTTTGCCTAAATTTTGGTAGAAAAAATGTAGTCAAACTGTATTACTAATTTCTAAGCCAGCACATACAAGATAGTAGTGCACACATAAGCTATACATCCTTTATGCACCAAGGCATAGTGTGTTCTTTACAAGCGGTTCTAACAAATCATGGAATCTACAGTGGTGTTAATTAGTTTGTTGTAAGCCACACAGTACACCATCTTATAAAGCAAAGACAGTCTGCAGTATCTCCAATTTGTTTATATACTGTGAGTTTGTTGGTTCGATTACGAATGTTCTCTTCTCATTACTCCAGTGGTTTCTCTATTAAATTACAATTGAGTTAGTGTCTTAGTGCCACACAGTAAAGACCATACAGTACTAATTTAATTCAGTCTGGAAGGGCATTGTTAAATTGCAAGAAAAAACAGCAGTGAATCTGGCTGATGAGGACATGAAACTACTGTTGTTGCCAATAAATTAGAGGAGTGGGAGGAGGCTGCTTTGATATCACTGGTAACCCATTTCTTTTGCAGAGTTTAATATTTCCAACTGAACCTGCTGTGGTGGTGTGGGAGCCATTTACTACCCTTGGGGGATGGGAGATGCTGGGCAGCCGGTACTATGTGTGTGTATTCTTGTATTTGTCTATGTATGTGTATATGGATGTGTCTGTCTAAAAGGGTGTGTAAACCTATGACTGTTATATGTATGGTGTGCATGTTTAAGAAACAGGACTAACATATTGTAAATAATCAGATGATCATAATGTGTAAAAGTGAAATGTTTTACAGTACCAATTTGTTGAATATGTATACATGTTTTTGTACAACCTTGGAGGGAAGCTTCAAATACAGGCTTAATGGAGGTCCACTATCATGTTAACTCTATCTAGATGATGGGCCACTAAGAAGTGAGGTTGTTAATGTTGGGGGCAGGAAAAAAAGTGATTTTGAGGGATGAAGGCTGGTGAAACAGATTTGGAGTTTTTCTGTTGCCAAAAAACTAAACATTTGTATAAGTGTTGTGTGTAAAGTGGTATGGTTAGCCACAAGGAATTCTTACACAGGCTATATGTGAAGAGAGGTCAGTCATTATTCTGGAAGTACTGTACTGAAGTAAAGGGTCTCCCAAGTGACTCTGTGACTGCAAAACAACTAACCTTATAATAATTTTGTATTGCAGTTACATAGCCTTACATTTTCTATATGTTGCAAACCCTCGAAACCAACAGTGTGTGTACGAATTCTTGTGGCCAATAGTACATCCTGCAGCAGCAGTATAATTATAAGTTCATAGTAATTACTAGCCAGCATAAAATCATGAAACAATTTTAAATGATTGATGCTAATGACTATCAAAGAAACTCCAAATTCCATGAACAATCTTTGTTCACTTAACAGGTGATCTAATCAAGCAGGCATCTTGCCTTTTATCCAACCCTTGCCAATACTGTAAATAAAGACCCAAACAAAAGAATTGACCCATAATTATATCCTTTTCTGCATTCAACATAGACAACTTCATTGTGCTTATGGCAAAGGTTTAGCAGTGACCAGAAGTATAAAAAGGGTCACTTATGAAGAGGATCCTCCATGAAGCCTGACTCAGAAACTTCCATCTGGGACTGTATATGTGACAGGCCTAATTTACTGTGTGTACAGTATGTGCTGATGTGATGCTTACAAGTCTGACAATTTGCTGTGTTTATGTATATATAAATGGGGAATTTTTTTCTATGTAAGCAGCAAGATTATTTATATACATATATATATTTATATATAAAGAAGAATTCAATCACTGTCATAATATATAAAGACTATAGAGGGGTGTGTGGGTGGAGTAGTGTTGTCAGCAGCTGCACATGTACCGCCTCAACTTAAAAATATACCAAGACTAAACATATTCATATCAAACAGCAACGGATACGTTTTGCAATGACTGACGTGTACATCACGCCTCATTCAGTAGTACAGTAGTATGAAATATGATCATTACAAATGTTGCAACAGAAAGGTGGGCTGTGGAGCAGATTACAGCTGTTAACAGAGAATTAGGATGATAAAACAGCAATAACATTAAATAAGACTACATAATATAAGATATGAAGTTGAGGAACAATATATATAAATATATATGTACTGTACTATGAATATATATATATACTGTATTATAGAACATTAAATAGGGCAGCTTAACACAGTATGAGGAAACTGGAAGTAAGGCAGAACAAGTGTGTACAAGTATTTTGCCGTATCTCGTTGTCCACCTCTGAAACAAACGAAGACTGATGTGACTGAGATACATGCAACATTCTGTTAGGTTTCTCAACTGTTCTTAACACAAGAGTGGACAACCTGAGCTCCATCATGAGGCCAAAATGGCTCATCTTTACCCTTGAACTAACGATCCGATATATTACCTCGACTAACATACATACACTTGTGAAGCAAATTCACAAACTGACTCATAAAATAATCACTATCTGAGGAGGAACCTTTACTGACAAAGTTTTACTTGTCAATGAAGGTTCCTTTGCAAATGATGTATACCCATTTCATGAGCACAATACCTTGCTAATAATGGTGGAGTCTAATCAAAGCAATTATGTTTGCACCATACACCCTGGAGCAGCACATCTTGAGGGGACATGTAGGGGAGCACTCCAACATCATCTGGGTACCAGTAACAACATCTGGCCACCCAACCACCACCTTCCATGGAATTATCAGCTAAATTTCTTAATATTTCCAGATTTGGGAAAGTTCCACTGGTGTGCTGTAATGCTCAACTGGAATTTGCTTTTTCCTGTAATATTTTTCCAATATAAACCGAGATCTTTTACCTTAGCTGACCTGTGGGGTGAGGGGCATGTGCTGAGCTAAAGAAGTGAAGGAGGTACAATACTAGACTTAGTAACATATGTTACAAGCAATGGTGAACTATTTACTACTATCTGTGAGGAAATGGAAGAAGAAAGTTACACAGGAGTGATGGAGGAAGACCTGATGAAAGAGGAGGTCTTAAATGATGCTGAATCACACAGCCTTACAAATTACTATAAATGTAATATGAAGAGAAGTGCAATTTAATGTTAAGTTACTTCACAGTATTCTAAGATCATATTTCTAGCAAGCACATATTTCAGTTTTACCAATAGATGATAAAGTCAGTAACCACTGGTGGACACAATTATACTTTTGTAAATAAAGACACAGGGTTTGAAACATAGTAACGGACTCACAATTTTTGCACATGCTATCTCTACCATCCATAGGACCACATACATACATTACAACCTTTACCTGAGCTTCATAACTCGCTCCTATTTCCTAAGATCAGCCACTCAGCAATGACACTTGCCCAAAAAATGACACATAACCTGAGGCTTCACCACCTCATTCTACTTTCATACATTCTTCCTAGCAAGCAACAAACTGATATAGGTTCTGTCAATAATTAACCAGAGTACCATTCAGAACAGCTAAAAATTTGGCAAGCCAAGTTACCTGAAACTTTCCATCAATAACAGTTACAATATTTTAAAGTAATTTTTCTTTTCATTATGAAAACTAGGGCACATATCATAAATAATGAAAGTAAATGCAGTACAATAAATAAATTTAGGAAGGAAGAGCTCTACCACTAGTTTCCCAAACATACACACACACAATCCTGTCAAGCCCTAACTTCACCACATTAGCTTTGATTTCACTGCCAACACAACCATTTTCAGTTTTCTTGTGTTAGTACTAACCCCCAAGATCACAATGACTCCTGCCCTCCCCCAAAATGGCCACATCCATACAGTATATATTAACATAGAATATTATTTTAATGAATCAGAATAAAACATGGAACCAGAGATATCTAAGCAATCATAAAGAGGCAGAATGAAGCCATAACTCTGTCCCCCCTCCATCTCCCTCTCAAGCCAGCTGTTGGTTCAAAGGTCTCAGATGTGTGTTGCCCATTTCACTGCCTTAGGCGTTTCTGTGCAAAACTCCCAGCAAATACTTCAAAGACAACTACTAACTCCCTCCACAGCACAACTCCACCAGCACAGGTCCATTGTACAGGAATTTTAGGGAGGAGAGAACTCCTGAAGTAAATGAACTGGTTAAGTCTGCTGCAAACACCATCTGAGAATCATCCACTGGACCTTCCCATGATGAACATGTGAGAATCATCCACTGGAGTCTTTCATAATGAGCAATAGAAAATAATCTGTTAGATCTTCTCACAACAATCATCAGCAAAACAGCAGCTGGAGATTCTTCTCACAAATCACATTAGAAAATTGTTAGCTAACTTTTCTCACAACAAAAAATTATCAGTAGCAAATCAATTCTGATGCTTCTCACGATGAAGTTTTTAGAATTTATCCACTGGTGTCTCATAATGAAAATTAAATAACTGATTGTTTGCCAGACTTTCTCTCAACAATGCATCTGCAAATCAAACTATAAAGCTTCTCAAAACAAGTATTAGATCATCACCAGTCAGAACTTTTCACAACAAAATCTTTGCAAACATCACCAATGTTCTTGATGATGACCCTCTGAGAATCCACCTGGAGTGACACTGAAGGGTGGAGGCTGGAGGGTTACTGCTCAAGGATGTGGAAGAGGAGCTCAAGAATGATGGGCTCCTGAGTGATGTTGGCGGCAGCTCGATGGATGACAGGGATGAGTTCAGCATCCAGATCTCTCATGCAGGGGTCCGGCAGACGACGACCACCACTGCCAGCCTCATACCCAACCTGTATATAAGTATAATGCTATTTTATTTTTGTTTTACATACTCAGTTTTTTCTGTAATTTTCAGAAGAACAAAGGCAAGGAACATCTAGACTAAATGCATATGAATCTGAAGGATCACTTTTGGATTACTTGCGCGAGCTTCAATGTTTTAAAAACTGGTTGAGAGTATTGGTGGTATTTCCATGGATGTGTGTGTTGCACAGGAAGTTAACCTCATGAGCAACTCACACTGTCCTGGTGTACGGTGGTGCGGAGGGCCAGGCGGGTGTGTGAGGCAGAAGCCAGCTCAGCCAGGTGTGGGGTGAGGGCCAAACAGAAGGACCTGGCCAAGACCTCCCACAGTCGACTCAAGTTCACATCACCAGAGTTGTTGGTGTCACCCTGTGGAAGAAGCAGTAGTTACTAATAATGGAAAGCTGCCAAACATGACATTTCAAATATTTTCTGAAAGAGTTTGGTTTCTTTCAGAACAAATCTCATATGTTCATCCTAAAAACAAAACTGCAAGTCTACCAAATATGAGATGTTGTTCATCTGGCCACTTCACTCTCACACACCTGGATGATGAAGACTTCTGTCCAACGTATGAGATGTGAGTTGCTAACATAGTCAGTGCCGGAGTGAATCTTGACTGAGGGTACCCCATCCATCTCACGTTCATCCACTGGACTCTTGATCCTGAGGGAGGCAAGTTGATAAAGTCACACATTACTTCATTCCATTTCAGTGCACTAGAGATTTAAATTATACTAAGCAAAAAAAATTATAATACTGTAGCAGACAATATATATAGCAGACCTATATCTTATTAAGACAATATTTGTTTATATACACTGCATGATGATGAAGCCTAATATACTGTACTGCACATTTACTAGTATTACATCTCTTCTCAACTCATCACCTCTTGACCCAACCCTCACCCCATCACCATTTCCTATCCTTCTCTTCGTTACCTCTCCTCCCATCCCTCACTCTTTTACCTCTTCCCAACCCCTTCACCCCTTTCCCCGTACTTGCACCAAAACTGACCCAACATTGAAGTTTTTGTCGTCTGAGGTCCACCTGATGCTGACCACCTCATCAGGCTGGGGTGCAGACAGGGGACCACATGGGATGTCAAAGTCTCGCATGTTTTGTAACGCATCCCGCAGCTTGGTCATCATATCTCCTGGGATCTGCAAAAATTAGATGTGGTATGTATGAAATCATTTGAACAAACAATACCGGTATTTTATTTATGTGTGTGCGTGTGTGTGGCAGGAGAGGTATTTTACCTGTGTTAACACAACCTGAATAAAGTCAAAGAAATGCTTAATTGACCCTCATGCAAGTTTGTCAAAGTTTCAATCCAGTCCATTAATGTAAATGAACCCAGGCCAAAGGAGAAAGGGACATACCTGGACCATGAGACCATCCTCAACAATGGATGACTTGGCAGAAAGTCCTGATGTGGTCTTGAGTGCCCCGTTGAATACAATGAAACTTGCTCCTGTCACTGTGGTGGTGGTGGTGGTGGTGGTGGTGGTGGTGGTGGTGGTGGGGGTGAGAAATGGTCAGTTTAGAGCAGTGGTTCATATTTGGGGTTTACAAGAGGATGTTTAATTTAGGGGTAAGTGGCCAAGTTAAAAAATTCAGATATTATACATTCATCATATTCATTCATATGGATTGACCCCTTTTTCCCTCACAGAAACTCCCTTAGGGCTGGCCAAGCAGAACATCAACAACTTTTCCACCTCATTTGACAAGGTAAGGGCTATTCACTCTTCAACTCTACAGTAACTTGGTACAAGGGAACATGAGGTATCACTGAAGGCAAAGTGAGAGTCAGCCAATCCTCCCCTGAGAAGGAATATGCATCAGGAGTTGGGTGAACATTAAATGGACAAGGACCGGGTGGACAGCAAGGTGTACTGAAATAGAACAGACAGGTTTAGATCAACTGACCCTTGCGTGGCCTGTTGTGGATGTTGATGGCCTGGGTGGAGTAATGACCATCTTCGTTCTCGATGGTAACCAGATGGGAGTCAGCTAGAGGGCTGAAGTTGGCTCCCAGGGCCAACACGTGGTCATTGCTGTTACTCAGGGCCTTCGTCACCTGGGGGGAAGGAAGGGTAGTATAGTAATATATATTGATCTAACTTTCAATATGAACTTTAAAACTGCATTAAGGTCAGGGTCATCAAGCAATGGAATCAATTTTCATGGTTTCATGGCTAAAGTAAACTCACCTGGTCATATCGGTTGCGAGGGAAGAGGAGGCTGGTGCGTTTGTCCTCCATGTGTATAACAAAGCCTTCTATACTGGGGACCGTATAGCTGTAGTTGCGGAAGTCCTGTATGGAAGAGCCCTGGGATTAGTCTCAAGGTGTGGGATGTAGATTTGGTTAGAGATGTGGGTGGAATAAGAATTCTGATGGTTAGGCTTGGGTGAGAAATGAAGAGGTCAGTCTCTGATTTAAAATACAGTACAATAAACTTGACAATGGTTACTGAACAACACTACAGTATATAACAACAAAGATTCCTCCTTATATTCATAATTTTCTTTAATACTGAACAGAAAATATAGAATATAAGTAGGAGCTTTCATAGACGACATGTCACTACAGCTTCTTCAGGTCACTTGTTTATGCTGACAGGTGAGGACAATTAGCGGGCTTTCAACTTTTAGTTCTCAGAACTCATGGAGAAAAGAATTCATCTCTATCATATGCAACTCTATCACAGAACTATCTATATTATGAGTAACTCTAAAAATACTAACCACCAAGAGGTTCATGATGGTGTGACCAATCTCACAAAAGACAGGTTTGCGGTTGCGTGTGGAGACAAGGGGACAGGGGTAGTAGCGGAATTCTGCCCCCATACGCAGCATTAACCGTAGTGGGAACACCTGTGGGAAGGAATGACTTGTGATGTTTACAGTATGGCTCCAGCTACTAATGCCACATAATCAAAAAGGATGATAAAAATTCTGTCAATGATTGCTTCTAAGTGATGCATATTTTACACTAAAACAAAAAATACAAATGTATGTTTGACCAACCTTAGCCCAGGGTGTCTCCCATTTCTGTATAAGTATTGCAAAGATGTACGGTGGTGGGGGGAGAAGGAGGGACCGGAGACACTGGAAGGTGGGGCGGACATAGAGGAACCCCCCATGGTCCCGTGATCCTAACAATCCTCCACCTCCTGCTTCACTGAAGATGGTGTGTCCCAGCGCTGTCACCAGTTGACCTATGACCAGGATGTAGTACAGATTATAAAAACAAAAGTTTTGTTACATTTTTACACCTGCATATCTGTAGTAACAAGTCCTATCTCATCCAAAAATCACCTTGATTTGCCAGTGAGAAGAGAATGGTAAGGAAAGGCACTGGTAACATCTCATTAATAACTCACCTTGGTTTGCCTGGTTATATAGAGTTGTGAAGAAGGGGAAGATGTCACGTGGGGGCTGAGTCTCTCCCTCTCCAGCCACCTCCAGCAACACCACCACCTCTTCCTGTCCCACTGTACACAAACCCCTGGTGGCCATGTTCCAAACTTCCACACCCACGCAGCATTCCACTGTTAGTTCACACAAGATTTTATGAGTCTATGGATGTACCAAGGATATAAAAATACAATTGTGATTGTTCTACAGTAAAAATATACCAATTTAAGACAAATATTTTTCATACATATACAATGAGTATATGCATTTACTGGTTCTGGGGAGAGTCTACTGTAAATGATGGTATTGTTGTGAAGCAACCAACACTTCTAAACTCCACTCACCAACTTTGAGGTCTCACAAGAATCACAGGTTACTGACAGCCTAGAGTCCCGAGGTAGAGACAGAAAAATAATAATTAAATAAAATATCAATAAAAAACTTTTCGCTCTTCACGGTTCTTGAGACACACACACACACACACACACACACACACTTAAAACAACTACAGTATATCCCTCTCCCTCTCCCATGCTACAAATACTCACACTTGACCAGTTTGACCAGGACAGTGAGGTTCTTGTGTAGAGCAAATGCCACTGGTGGTCCATCCCCTCTCAGCTGCTGGGTCAGGTCTGTACTGCTGTCTGCAACACTGGTATTTCCACTGGCATTCCCACCACTGCTACTACTGCTGCCACTACTACCACTCCCACCACTACTTCCAGCGCCATCACTCAGCACGTACTCTGCAAAGGGGAGGTGGGGAGTGACAGTCTGATTGGGGTAGCACTAACTTGCCATGATCAATTTTAATACTTGACTTACTGGGGACAAGTTCAGCATACCACTCCTAGATGGCAGGTCACTTCATCACCTCAAACTGTGTCTTGGTTTGAATCCCGCTGCTTCACTGCCTGTTTTACTTTATATTGGTGAGAGGATCCATGTGGTAACTTTGTGTCCAGTATGAGTGTTATTCACCCTTTGTCAAATATGTACCAACAAACTATATCCTGACTCTAAAAGAAAACATCTAAGGGTCAACCACTCATTTCACTTACAGGAAGAAGATGACCTAAGAAAATACTGAGCAATTACAGAAGAATAAATAAAAAAAATTGCAATTACTGTACTTTTTTCTTCATAGACAAACCAAGCTACATATCAATCTTCTATGTCAAATTGAAAATACTGATTCAAAAGAAGTAAACACTGAACAGTTGACAGAATATATCATACTTCCCTTTAAGGACCCTGTGCTCGTGTATGAAAATAGGAGGCTTCTGATTCCTCCTGACTATGCCATGAAACAAGCTGCTTCCATATAGGTGGTGTTTTGTGGCAGTATTTAAAAGACTCATTTAACTCCAATTTTCAGACTACATCACAGGGTCCCTTAATGATGCATGATGAACACGAGCCAAGCATTGTTTATGGTACTTTCTTAATAGGGACTGGATCAGAATAACATGTTTGTACATCACCTGCCTATTATTATGTAAGGAATGCTGAAGTGAATTTGAACTAATCGTTGTGGATACATCAAAGCTTCATTAACAGTATAATCATCATCATTAAAGAATAATATATTGAAACAAATGGGAGGTTATCAATTCTGTTTCTTGATAATATTTTGGAGGAATCAGTAACCTGCAATCTGTGCCACAAAGCAGACAATCTAAATTGATGCAGTCTGTTTCTTGGCACACATTGGAGGAACCATAGTATTCAAATCAATAAAAGCACCTTATATACTTAATAATGTGTATCCAGCTTACAGTGAGCAAGGTGAGGAGAGGAGAGGTGAGGTGAGGTGCAGAACATAAGCAGAGCTGTGCATTCATACCACTATAGTTTTATTCTTTCTGGCAAATTCCAATCATGGATACTGTGCAGAATAACTGACAGGTAACCACTGGGGTATAATTCACACGTCAGCCACTCTATAATATTGGTTGTGGATGTTTATCATCATCATCAGTAACCCACTTCCCTTCTTTCAAGGCATGGGGGGCTCCAGGGCCAGGGATTAAAAAAAAAATTGTATCAGAAATAAACAGAAAGGAACAGAATACCCAATGAAAGAGTCACACTCACATTTACACCACCTTTCAAGGCCACAAAATTCTCAGCTCCCCCTCCCCCTCCAAGTTTTTGCATCCATGACAAAAGTTTCTTCATCTAGACTTGGTGAAAGGAACCAAATCTATGAATCATAAAGTTAAAACTGGGTTGTCAGTCTGATCAGTGGTCTGGTTATCATACACAAGTGCTTCTGCTTCAACTATTCCTTATCCCACTTTCTTACACATCCATATACACACCATATTATGCCTGCATCTCCTGGGTCTTCCCAATCTTATTTGACTCTCCTAATCCTCTTCATACCCTTTTTTCACCACTCTTTTTAATTCATTCTTTCCACATACCCACATAAGGAATTTTTCCAGGCAATGTTTTGCTTCTGCATCTTGAAGTCATAGAAACAAGATGCAGTATCTAATTTGAAGAAGCATGAGCAAAATATTATCAATCAAGGTTCCTTTTCAATTGTTGTAATGTTTTTCATTTACTTACCGGTACCACTAAATATGATACACTTTAGTTAACATTACCTTCACCTTCAAATTTATTTTATTTTTACAACTAGTTTTGGATGCATAAAATCAAAATAACCATCAGAATATTACATGAAAAGAAAAAATGTAGATACATATAAAACTGAAAGGCATTTAGTTTCTACTTTAGCTAAAAAAAGACAATTTAAACTTCTTTCAAGAAGCAGAAAACAGAATAAAAAATTAACAAAGGAAATTTAATTTTAATTTTTCTCAGAAACCAGGATATGGGGAGGCTGAAAAAGAAAAATTGAAACAGAAGATTGGCAAAATCATAACCTGAAACAGAAAATGGGGGAGTGAACTAACCAGCCAGTGGGCGGTCGACCCTTCTGGTGACTCGACCAGGGCGTCTACCATAAGGGGGGGGCGGGTCCCCTCCTCCCCCCGGGCCTCCCCCTACCTCCCCCTCGGTGAGGTCCCCCCCTGGCCTGATGCCATCACTGAACATCACCTGCTTGCTTCTACTGCTGCTGCTACTGCCTGTAACACAACCAGCAGGCCAGGGTCATTAGCGGGAGTCAAGGGGTCACTGGGAGTCAAAGATAGAGGCAAGGTCATTAGCAGAACTCTACAGTATAGGTCACAGGGAGTTAAAGTAAGACAGAGGTAGTGTTGTTAAAAAAGGTCAAGAGGGTAACTGGGAGTCAAGAGCAATGCCACACATTATTATAACACCTGTAACCTATACAAGCTCAAATGGTGTCATACAGAAGATTTCTCTGTGTCTTTCGTAGCAAATCTCATATTCTCGTCACCCTGAAAAGGATGGCTTCTAAGGACTCCATCTGAGCTCACAAGAGGTCCAGGGTCAGGGGTAACACAAAAGTGAAGCAGGGTGGTTAGTAAGCATTCTGGTCTCATTGGAATCATCACTAGAAATATAATTAAAGGGAGAACAGGTAGATGATGTTGGTAAACTGGGAGGCTGCTCACTCTTCCAAACTATACCACAAGATAAACCAAGTTTATTAGAAGTAGTTTGTTTTCTTCCATAGTTTGAAGGCATTGGTAGTTTACAGTTTACTACAGTTGGTATGAAATTTCCTATTTTGTGTGTGTGTGTGTGTGTGTGTGTGTGTGTGTGTGTGTGTGTGTGTGTGTGTGTGTGTGTGTGTGTGTGTGTGTGTACAGCCGGCAGCATAAATTCGCTTCCATCTCATGTACTTAATAATGCTAATATGACCAGATAGTTGCATTCTGAAGCAGTTTCTATTCTAACAACATGTGTGATTTACTAAGTGAGAAGTATGTATGTCATTTCTGCATTCAAATTGTGTTACAACTTTACTATAGCTGATACATACGCAAGTGGAAATGAAACGAACTTATGCTGTTGACTGTACATGATAGGCAGGAGTGGAAGAGATTCATGAGGAGTGTACACTTCTACCATTTGCTAAGACTGGCAACTTGCATTTAATTTGATAGTTCACAGAAAGGCTCCCATCAACAAGGTTAAATGATGTGACTTCCTTTATGACTTCCTTGTAGATGAATGTTATGTGAGGAGAGCTGAGAACTGAGGGGATGTGAAGTGAGTGTGATCCCCTCCACTGGGTATCCTATATCTCCTTGCTTATTTCAATCCTATCTCTCCTTGCTTATTTATATTCCTGGCCTTGGAGCACCTACGCCTTGAAAAGAAAAGAAAAGAAAAAAAAAAAAAAGGAAATAGGGTATTGACGATGATGACTTTGTAGACCTGTCCCATTACAAGTGACAAAACTCACACTTACCTGGCCTGTCTTCATATTCATCCACTTATTGCAACTTCCAAACAGTTCCCAAATCACAATCACTGCCAATATTAGTCACCAAAATCAAAGCATGATTCCTGTACTATATATCCCTACAGTTTTCCAGATTCCACAGGGACCACCTAGACTTAAGATAATATCAATGTGGCAACAGTGTGTGTTTATCCATGCATAAATCCTTCAAGATGGTGGATCAGTACAGTATCAATATATCACTTGTTAAGATAATAGGTACACAAACCCAATAAGTTTCAGTAATTCTGTCAGTTTAAAGTCAATAACTGAGCATTCTGTCACAGGTGAAAATAATTATGAACAAACGCTCTTATAGAACTCCAGAGCGAAAATTAAGAAAAGAAACCTTCAATACACTACAGGAAACAAAAATAAATGGTGGTAAAACTAAATACATAAAACCAACCACAAACAATGTTAATGAAAATGACAGGAGATACGAGTAAAATCATGCAGCCACTTGAAAACACAAAAAATGTACGGAAATAATAATATGTAAAAATTACAAAAGCTGGGGTGTTAAGGCGAAACACAGAGGAACAAATACTATACAGTATAGCAGCATGTAAAAAGTGACTTACCCTCCCTCTTGAGGACACCAACTGGCACCATGACAGTTGGGGGTGGTGGAGCAGGGGAAGCTGCCACTTGCTGGGGCGGGGGGACACGCGAACAATACTCCATGGGGTTGTTGGGGTCTGGGGGCCGGCCGGGTGCATCACCACACTCCCGTCCCCCTGACCCTGTTGCCCCACCACCACCTCGTGCTCCTCCACTGTCTGATCCATGGCCTTCATGATCTGTAAAAGAAGAGCATCATTTATGTACAGTTTATAGAATAACATAAATCTAGATAAACTTATATGATAAATTTTGTAAGTAGAATATTAATAGATATGACTTGGTGTGAAGAGATGCAATGCCATGTCAAACTGTCAATGACACTAATAATTCACATGGTTTCATAATACTTTTGATGAACCTGGAAAGACCATTCTATCCCTGTCCATACAAAGAAGTTAAAATTTCAATCTGTACCTGGTGCAAGTATGAGGGCAAGACACGAGGCACAGACCCGAGCCTCCTTATTGTCCATGTAAGGCAGAGGGGCGCGGTCATGGCAACAGGCGGCACACAACACTCGGCCACACGCACGACAATGATGTCGCCGCCGCAGCACTGTGAACTTCTGCTGGCACTCCTGGCACCCTGGGGCATCCTCATCTGGCACCCAGAATGGTGCTACCAGGCCCACTGCCACTGGCACTGAACCACCTAAAAATGAATCATCACACACATATTATGGTGATAGTTAATCGAGAGTAGTTTAGGTTGGGTTAGATATTATTTGGTCAGCACTGTTTCCGGCTAGCACGTAAATAAAAAACAGCTGAGCAGAAGATGGGTGGGGATAAGGAGGAGAGACATCCAGTCCCAGAGAGATCCTGTACTGCATTATTTTGTTTCACATTCCCCAATGATCATACAATATCATGTAAATAAATATGAGCAAGTTACCTCATCCAGTAATTGAACCCTCGGCCAGAGATTCTAAGACAAGGGATCTACCTGATGTATCATGCCACACTAAAAGTCAAATAACCCTGTTCATACCAGAACCAGTAGTACAATGGAATTGTTCAGCTCACCTAAACAACCTCTGCTCATAAGTGAACTGAGTACCAGCTTCCCTTTATACTTATCAAGTTATCATAGAGACTCTGTCACATGGTGTACTGTATATTTCAATTTTTCATGCCCTTTTGCTTCTGTTTTAGAAAGGGCTCAGTACTTATGGTATCCTAGGTTAGGAATGAGGCCTGATTTAAAGTGCTAGTGTCCAATAATGAACTAATGTAAAATCTAAATGAAAATGACATCCCAAGAAAAAAAATTGCTACAGTACAAAATAATTAAGAATTTCTAAAACAAGGCTTAATGGTCAAACACCTATTACTATTACTATTAAAACATTTAGGTACTTTCTACAGTTTGCATTAAAATAACATGTATGGTACAGTATATTTAGACCCAGGAGTTTTATCATTAACCATAACTCATATTTTCATGGACTGCAGTACCAGTAAAAATAAAGAGGGGAATACTATACTTTATTAGCCCATGACCCAAACTCATAAGAACTAATCTGCTACTTGCCCTAATAGAATCTGAAATGCATACATAACTCAGCTAGGTTGGTTCCAAATACAGCTTGTTCTGGGATGAGTATCTGCAAACAATACATTGAGGTAGATACGTAGGCACAGTTTTGAAAATGAATGGGTGGAAATATTGTTTTTGTACAATGGCTTCATATGCTTCCATAATGAAAATTGAGGTCTAATACATTTGTCTGATACAGTAATATGAAAAACACCACAGTACAGCACTGTATAAAAAGTATAGCTTGTTGTCTGAAGAAATTATAAGTTGTGACTACAAACTGGACTATACCAGTAAGGGTCAAACTTACCCAGCGAGGGATGGGAGTCTCTTCCTGACCCCCTAATGCCCCCCTCATCTTCTCTGCCGGAGCCACTGTCATCATCGTATACGGCCGTCACTAATGTTCCTGTAAAACCAGTGAATCTTATTAGCTTTCTTCCAATTTCACTATGAAGAAGGGAGAGGCAGCTTTGGTATCTACTAGCAGTATGACTCTTACTTCTGCAACAGTAAGGCATCAGTAACATAAGAGATGTGTGGTGATGGAGGACATACCTGGGGTAATGCGTGTGGGTGACTGGGGTACATCCGACCCATCCTGGCCTCTATCTTCCGTAGTGGGAACATGCACTGGGGAAAGATCTCCATCAGTGAGGGTACTGGTGGAGGAGGCAGTGTCAGTACCAGAACTGTTACCATCTCCAGTACTAGCATCACATGGTCCATCTCCCTCCTCTCTCTCTTTGTCACTGCTACTATTACCAGTACCAGTACCAGTACCAATACCAGTACCTGTACCAGTACCATTACCATCACCACCAGCACTAGAACTGTTAGTGTCAGGAGGGGTGTGATGTGTATGGCAAGCCACCTCTTCCACCAGAGCCACACTGGGTGGTCCACAGCCTTCTTGACTCTGCTGGGGGCCAGTTCCCCCAATGAGGTCAGGTCCTGGATGTGGTGGTGGAAGGGGGCCACCATAAGCTCCCTGAAGGCGAGACTGCTCCTCCTCCAACTCAGCCAGCTCAGCATCCAAGTCAGCATCAGCCAAATCAGCCCCCTTACTAAAGGCCAGTGGCACCACACTCACATCTGGCAAGCCTGGGACTCCTTCATTCCTGTTCTCACAACCCTCTGACCCACCTGACTCCAAGTGTTCAGGTGTGTCTGAATGTTCATCTTGTTTGTTCTGGTTCTCACTACTGACTGTAGCCATGTGATCCTCTAAGAGACCTGGAGTCCTATCACCCTCAGCACCTGTAGGATCCTGAGATTCTTCAGGTGGGTGCTGATGCTCTGTGGTCTGATGGACATTGGCCACTTCTGGCAGGCGTCCCATCAACTGACTCTCCTTTACAATGGCTGGCTCATCTAGCTGAAGGTGAGAGAGGGCATTCTCCATGACTATGGCTGGCTCAGGGTACTCTGTCAATTCAGCTCCCTCCATACTGTTGTTGGCCATCAGGTCTGGCAGTAATCTGTGCTCTGGAGGTGCTGGTTGCTCAACTGGGACATTCCTTGGGCTACCCTGGTCCACAACTTCACCAAGCTCTGGAGGACTACCACCTTCACCTCCACTCTGCCATACATCTATGATGTCTGGGTGTCTGGCTTCATGACCATTGGCCAAGCCTCTGTCTGGAGGTACGCTGGCTGGTATCACATCCAGTGGACGGGAGGCAATAACATCCACACCCTCACACACTCGGCCCTCCCCCATTCTTGCTTCTGACAGTTCAGCCTCAGCTTCTACTCTGGGTCCTTGGGGTGGTACTGATGGGCACACACCAGCCTCAGATACCACCACTGAGGGCCACAGTAACTGAGCCCCCCTCACTGTCCCATCAACTTGGTCATTACACTCTTCCCCTGACACCACAGGCACTGTTGGTGGCTGTGATTGGTTGAGAGGGACTGAAGGTGGTTGTGATTGGCTAACAGGAACTGATGGTGGTTGTGACTGGCTGAGAGGGACTGATGGTGATTGTGACTGAGTGAGTGAGACTGATGGTGATTGTAACTGACTGAGTGTGGCTGATGATGGTTGTGATGGGCCAAGAGCAACTGACTGTGGCTGTAACTGGCTCAGTGTGTCTAATGATGACTGAGAATTGGCTGGAGGAGGCTGAGAGGAAGTGTTGGTGGGTTGAGAATACCCAGTGGACATGAATGACTGTGGATATGAAACTGGTGGCTGTGGTTGTGGATAGACAGATGATGATGATGATGGTGGCTGTTGAGAAAGTGTGGAATCAGGTAGTGGTGGATGGGGTTGGCTGGAGGTAAAGTGTGATGGTTGGGTATCTGATACAGTGGTCAGCAGTGGTGGTTGTCTTGAAGTGGATAGTGGTAGCTGAGGGAGTTGTTGTTGTTGTTGTTGTCTAGTGGTGGACAGTGGCAGATGTGAGCAATTGACTGATGTCTGACTATCATCATTTTGTCCGTCTGGTGGGCTGCGGTCACCAGGTGGCTGACTTTCCAGCCTACCCCACCCGGCTGCCGGCTGGGGCTGCAAGGGTTCACTCCATCCTCCAAATGCCCCGAGACCAGACCCATGCCTAGAGGGTGGGACTGGGGCCGGGGCAGAACAGAACTCTAGCTGCACCTTGTCATACCCACTCACTGCCTCACTTTCATCTGAAATACCGTACCACAATTAATGGTGAATATGAAGTATTGTTCAGTTATACAGAAAAGTTACCTTAATGAGTCTAGGCACCCAAAGTGCTGTTTTGTATTAAATATGGTAGTAATGACAGAGGTGTGATACATTATTATGAATCAATGGACATTGTATTTTGAACAAACACACATTTCTTCATACTTACCAATACTAGAATAAATTTGAAATAATGACACACACTGTGAGTCCATTTGTGTTTGTGTGTGTGTGTGTGTGTGTACTATCATATACAGAACCGGTACTATAATTCTTTTGGTACCCACTGTTTCAAAGCCTGAATAATACAGTTTAAAAGCAGGAATTTGCATACTATATTCCATCTGACACTAACATGCAGTTACTGTTGCCAAATCACATCCATGAGCAAGACAAAAACAAATTTCCACGGAACACTGACCTTCATCTAATTCAAAGTCGTCCAGGAGTTTGTCTAAGTCAACGGCAAAATTCTCCATGTTGCTTTCATGTCCACCTCTCCTGTTGGGATATCCATTAATTAGTTTATCATTACAGATTTTTTTTGTAATTATTTCCCTAATAAAACTGTATCCAAAAAGATCATTCTTAACTTAATGGGAGGAGAAGGCAGTGAGGAGGGGAGGGGAAGTTAGGTTAGGGGTGATGGCAGTGGGGAGGGGAGGGGAGGTTGGGGGAGGAGAAGGCAGTGGGGAGGGGAGGTTGGGGGAGGAGAAGGCAGTGGGGAGGGGAGGTTGGGGGAGGAGAAGGCAGTGGGGAGGGGAGATTAGGGGAGGAAAAGGTAGTGGGGAGGGGAAGGGAGGTTAGGGGAGAAGGCAGTGGGGAGGGGAGGTTAGGGGTGGAGATGGCAGTGGGGAGGGGAAATTATGGGTGGAGAAGGCAGTGGGGAGGGGAAAGGAGGTTAGGGGAGAAGGCTGTGGGGAGGGGAGGTTAGGGGTGGAAAAGGCAGTGGGGAAGGGAGGGGAGGGGTGAAGGCAATAGGGAGAGGAGGGGAGGTTAGGGGAGGAAAAGGTAGTGGGGAGGGGAAAGGAGGTTAGGCGAGGGGAGGAGAGGTTTGGGGAGAGAAAAGGCAGTGGTAAGGGGAGGTTAGGGGAGGAGAAGGCAATGTGGAGGGGAGGGGAGGTTAGGGGAGGAAAAAGGCAATGTGGAGGGGAGGGGAAGTTAGGGGAGGAAAAGGTAACATTAGTGGGGAGGGGAGGTTAGGGGTGGAGAAGGCAGTGGGGAGGGGAGGGAAAAGGCAATGGGGAGGGGAAAGGAGGTTAGGGGAGGGGAGGAAAAAGGCAGTGGGGAGGGGAGGTTAGGGGAGGTAAAAGGCAGTGGGGTGGGGAGGTTAGGGGAGGGAAAAGACAATATGGAGGGGAGGTTAGGGGAGGGAAAAGGCAGTAGGGAGGGAAGGGGAGGTTAGGGGAGGAAAAAGGCAGTGGTGAGGGGAGGTTAAGGGAGGGAAAAGGCAGTAGGGAGGGGAGGGGAGGGAAAAGACAGTAGGGAGGGGAGGGGAGGTTAGGGGAGGTAAAAGGCAATAGGGAGGGGGAGAAACTATTATAATGTCGAGTAGAATAGAAGAAGGGGGGGGCAGCCATCTTATATCCCCTCATTATGTGCCTTATTTAACCATTAATAACACCATAATTAACAACATAATTACCTCAGGAGCTGGTTATTACATATGGCAGGTGGGTGGCAGGGTGGACAGCTTGATAGAGACACTGGGAACACGTAAATAAGGCAGTCATGAGACCTTCCCTGTCCTACTACTTATGACGTCACAACAACAACAACAGCATGACAGGTGAATAACTAGATGCGCAATTCATACTATTTCCATTATTATCATTTAAGCTTTATTTTTTATGTCTATTTATTATTATTATATTCATGTGTTGGTCTGGCTGGTTATGTATGAGGGTTTAATAGATGATGATTAATACTGGTACTGACAATGATTGGATATGTTAATTAATGGTGGGATGCGTAATTTGTGGAAGAGCTCTCTCATTTTTTATTTTATTTTTTTAATGCGTAGAATATTGCACGATTTTGTTGACCTGCATGGGATAATATTGATAGTAAAGCATAGCTCGAATCCCTTTGGTTAAACAAGTAATTGATATGTAATTCAGACGACAACAAAATATTGCAATAAGTTTAGTGGTGACCTCGTTTTGAAATATATATACTGTACAGTACACTGCTGTGCAGTAGGCCTACGTGTCCATTGTCCTCCGTATTCTAGGAATCACCATCATTATCATCATCACTTCGAATATGGCACTAATAATAAAATGCAGCAGAGGTGCTACACTCCACGGCCACATCCTTTGCGGATGACACAAGGATCAAGAAACAAATACAGTCCCAGAACGATGTAGACCTCCTTCAAGAAGACCTAAATAGAATGATATTATGGGCACAAAGAAACAACATGGCCCTGAACAATGACAAGTTTGAGCTCTTGAGGTATGGTAGAAACGACTATATTCAGTCTTCAACTGAGTATCACGTACTGCCAAAACACTATTCTGGCAGAAAGCCACCACGTGAAAGATCTGGGAATCTTCATGAGCAATAACGGAACCTTCTCTCACCACTACACTATTATCACACAGACAGCACAACAAATGAGTGGTTGGATACTGAGAACTTTTCAGGCAAAAGGGGAGGCACGTATGCTGTTACTGTGGAAAACCCTGGTGTGACCTAAGCTGGAGTACTGCTGCCAGCTGTGGTCTCCACACAAGGTTACAGACATCATCAAGCTTGAGGCACCTCAGAGAACCTTCACCAGCAGAATCAATGGTACCCAACATCTCAGCTACTGGGAGAGGCTGCAGAAACTAAACATCTACTCTCTACAAAGAAGGCGAGAAAGGTACACTATAATTTACATCTGGAAAATCATTGAGAATCTGGCACCAAATGTAGGACTGGTAGTAAATAAAAATCCCAGGAGAGGAAGACTGTGTCTGAGCAAGGCACAGAGACCTCATCTCAAAGGACCAAGACACTCATCCATAACAGCTTTACCCACATGGGTAATTACCCGGCTTCGGTCACCCGGACAATTACCACATGGGAGTTGGATTATTCAATTGCCTCCCAAGGAAAATAAGAGACTTGATCAACACCACCACTGACACCTTCAAGTTTCATCTCGACAAATGGGTGGCCAGCATCCCTGACCGGCCACCAACTCCAGGATACCTTACCTCCACTTCTAATACTCTATCTGAAGTCGTCAAAGAGTCAAGAAGAGAGGAGTTGCTCGGTACTGGAATGAGTGGAGGACCACTTCAGCTCTGCCAATAAAAGGCTGAATTCTTCAATGGTATCAGAGGTAAATATGATGATGAATGTATAGATAGATAGATAGATAGTTAGTTATAATGTATTAAAATTTATCGGTCACACACATAAGGTAGGAGATAAATTACTGAGACATAATTTCATCTTGAAAGTTTTAACGTTTCGTAGAATCCGAATTATTAACTTTCACCTCTTCATCTGTCCCTCCATTTCTAATTTCTTCATTCAAAGCATAATCATGTATATACTGTTTCTCCTGATCTCTGTCTACTCCTCCATAATAATCACTAATCTTATATTAATAAAAACTGTTCTTCCCTATTTACTCTCACTGAACGAAAAGATATACTGAAAGCGCCTGATGGTAAAGCTTTAATGACCTTTGTAGTTAATGTTTGGTTTCTACTCAGACCAAAGGGTAGAGTGAAATATCAGAGTTTATGTTCAATATTCCATCACAGAAAACAGGTGCCAATGATTTGTCTTCGTTTTCTTTCATAGACACTCTCGAAGTGGCATTATATTTTTAGTTCACGACACAGACTCCAAACACTCTTGCTACTGGTTTATAAAAAATTTAGTTATTTCTTCTACCACGCAGTAAAAAACAACAAAAGTGACGGAACTCTTACTTTACCACTCCACTTACACAAACAATGTCACCTAAAGTCTGGTTATACAGAGGTAAAGTTTATTCCCGGGCTTCCAAGACAATAGTGGGTTTTCCTACACATTAGACCACCTCACGGGCATCATTATCAAGGGCTCCACTCCACCAGCTGCCAAATTCAGTCAGAGGGGAACCCGCGAGCCCCGTCTCTCTCTCTCTCTCTCTCCTTCCTTCTCTCTCAGTGTGTGTCTACCCTCGCCCTGGGAACACATTACAACCCCAGCAGCAGGCGTCCCGTACAGTATAGAAGCTGTTACCGCCTCATACTATACAATATAAGAAGTATTATCGACTGCTGACAAGAGTTGGAGTTGTCATTGGCACCCACGTGACGCCTAACGCAAAAAATAATCGCTCCAAATAGTCGCAAAATATCACTCTTTATAATCATTAGGAAGTGGATTAATTCACACTGCATGGATTCACGCTAGGCTACTCCAGTGACCGATAAGATAACGTTGGACCTGCAGTTATTATGATGTACGAAATCAGTGTTAAGTGTTCTGTAAACTTGTGGCAAATGTTATGAAGAGTGTGTGTGTGTGTGTGAGAGAGAGTGAGTGCGTGTGTTGTTGTGTTGTGGAGTGTTCTGTAAACTTGTGGCAAATGTTATGAAGAGCGTGTGTGTGTGTGTGAGAGAGAGTGAGTGCGTGTGTTGTGGTGTTGTGTGTGTGTGAGAGAGAGAGTGCGTGTGTTGTGGTGTTGTAGTGTGTGTATGTGTGTAGTGTGGACGGCTGGCTGGCTGGCTGCATGGTGTGGGTGTGGGTGTTCATGGACGTTTCTCATGCATCACGTGAGTCATATTTTTAACTACGGTGGTGTCAGTGCAGCATGAAAAATATCTGGGTTGGTTTTCCTTCCATGTTAAAAAAAAAATTGTTGTTTTCCGAGACTGTCATTGAATTTTTTTGAACTCTGTCTGAGATCACATTTTAATTAATTCGACTTTTAATTGACTGTGTGACATAAATATAATAGTGACACACACACACACGTGCTTCTTCTTCAGACACTTATTAGTGAAGAAGAGAGGTGATGGATAATAACTAATACTGTGATGAACTATAAAGATCTAGATGACTTAATTATTTACTTCATTTTCATTGGCATTACTAAATTTGGCTTTGACTGTCCTGGCCAACAATCAAACGAGTGTCTGTTAAGTTGTTATCCCAAGAAGGAAACACACACACACAACACACACACACACACAACACAACACAAATAAATCAGTTACCGTACTAATGAAATAAGGAAATAATATAAAATAAGTTCCCCCAAGATTAAGCATACCAGTGCACAATAATGATTTTGGAGGAAATGTGACAGTTGTTGTACAAAGTTTGGGAATCATCAAACTTGGATAATCATCAGTAGATCAACAAGTCAACAATTCATGCAAGGTAAGTCATTGGCACATTGCATAGTTCACCACTTTGACAGGATATTATTCACTTTGACAATTATTAAGATATTTACTTTGACAATTATTAAGATATTTACTTTGACAATTATTAAGATACTCACTTTGACAGTTATCAAGATATTCACTTTGACAATTATTAAGATACTCACTTTGACAATTATCAAGATATTCACTTTGACAATTATTAAGATATTCCACTTTGACAATTATTAAGATATTCACTTTGACAATTATTAAGATATTCACTTTGACAATTATTGAGATATTCACTTTGACAATTATTGAGATATACATTTTGACAGTTATTAAGATACTCACTTTGACAATTATTGAGATATACATTTTGACAGTTATTAAGATATTCACTTTGACAATTATTAAGATATTCACTTTGACAATTATTAAGATATTCACTTTGACAATTATTAAGATATACACTTTGACAGTCATTAAGATATTCACTTTGACAATTTAGATATTCATTCACTTTGGCAAGATATTTATTTACTTTGACAGGACATTCATAAAAAAAAAACTCTAATGAATTTCTATTTTTTTTCTGTAATGGAGGTTGTCAGTATCAACATAAAATTGGTCCTAGGAAACTTAGAGTAACATTATTTTTCTCTATATATACACGAGAATAGTGAGAATTAAAGGCAAGAAGAATTTTATTAGCCTGTTCAGTGTCCCCCTTCACCCCACGTCAAACCAAAATATGCAGTGAGAGAGAGGTCCAAATTAATAATGTTGTCGTAGTAATGAGGGAAAGATGGTTATATTAGAGGTATACAGTCACTACACTGTTAATTCCTGAGTTGACCTGTTGTGTTTATTATGTATGACTTATGTTAGTACTGGTTAATTCTTGCATTACTCTGTGGGTGTGTGTGTGTGTGTGTGAGAGAGTAGCTTAGCGTCTTAGCACACACACACACACACACAGACACACACACACATACACAGACACACACACACATACATAAACATATATAAACAAAAACATACATAACTATAAAGAAAAATATGATAATTGGGTTTTAAAATACGGGACATTACGAGCTTGACTCAGTCCTATAAAGATACAAATAGGTAAGAACACACACACACACACACACACACACAGGCCATAACTTGGGTGCATGTGACCTGGTATATATACTGTTCTGACCTCATTTATCACTTTAACCTCCTCACAGATGGCGTTTGTGTTGCTACCGTGTGACCTGCCTTCGTGGCCATCAATATGTCGTCGCCTCACTGCCCTCAAGACGGCCACAACACCTTCTACACTCACTAAGGGCATCTACCAACTCTACTGCTTCTGCAAGTAGGTATACGTAAACTTTCTCGAGGGGGTATAGTACGGTACACTCGAGATACATAATTTCTGACCAGAGTGTGAGTAGGAGAAAGCTTCGAATCGCCTGGTATTGCTCATTTCCCCACCCAGTACACTTATAGAGGCTGAGTTCGAATGCTGGGTATGTGTGTGTGTGTGTGGTGCCTGCTGTTCGTCTCTGGTCAGGGATTACGTATCACGAGTGTACATGTTGGTAAATCTGGAGCAACTCATTCCTCCTCCAAACTATTCCAGGCAACAACAAACAGCAGGTCACTATTATTTGTGTTCATCTGCTGGTCTTGTTTTTCCTGGCATACTTTAATTGGAGGAATCAAGGAACGTCTAATGTAGCAAAAGTATCCTACATGTCCCCTTTAATTCCTCTTCATGTCCTTCGTCTTCCCCTTCAGTGTGAGTATCGAGCCTGACTTGGGGGAGGGGATGCTGAAGGAGGAACAGTTCGCAGGGCTAGAGACACTACTGACCACTGAAGCTGAAGGAGGCGGTAGTAGGGACCTCTTCTCTCACATCCTTCCCACTATGGTCGATCTCGCTCTCAGCCTCAAAGACTTCAAGCCCAAGGAAGGACTCATGTACTCACTCCAACAGGAAGGTTAGTTAGTCAGGGTGTTTTATTATTATTATTATTATTATTATTATTTTTTTTTATTTTTTTTTTTTTTTGTGTGTGTGTCGCACTAGATGAGACAGTGGAACTTCGTGGTGGTGATGTTGGTACCGTAGCTTCTCTTTCGCCCCACTAGATGACCACACCTTATTTATACACGTCACTGTACAGGAGACAAGTGGAGTTACACACACACACACACACTAGATGAGACAGTGGAACTTCGTGGTGGTGATGTTGGTACCGTAGCTTCCCTTCTGCCCCACTAGATAACCACACCTTATTTATACACGTCACTATACAGGAGACAAGAGGAGTTACACACACACACACACACACAATAGATGAGACAGTGGAGCTTTGTGGTGGTAATGTTGGTACCGTAGCTTCTCTTCTGTCCCACTAGATGACCACACCTTATTTATATTAACACGTCACTTTCAGGTGGAGACATGGTGTTGAAGAGAGGTCTGGTGGCATCTCTCCTGGCCCACATGTTCTTCTGTACTCTCCCTCGTCGCTCTCACCTCTCACACCCTACTCTCACCGACCCCTCCCTAGCACCTTCCCTCGCTGCACTACACAGGTCAGTATTTTAATTAAGAATATATTCGTGGCATATCTCATGTTGTGATAATGATAATGTGGTATATTTCTCTGTCACCCTTTTCTCGTTACTCCCCCTTCCCCTCCCCCTTCCCCACCTCTCCTCCCCTTAACCCCCTTTCCTCCCCTTCCCCCCCCCCCCAGCCCCCAGCTTACTCGTAGGGTATAATTATAATATATTTCTCTGTCCACCCCCACCACCCCCTCTTCTTCCTGCCCCCCCCCCCTCACCACCACCACAGGGACAGTCAGAGGGTCAAACTAAGAGCTTTACTTCAGTATTTCCGGATCCTGAGTCGAGCACCTCCCACCGGATATGTCACATTCTCCAGGAAGGTTAGAATAGAATTGGTTATATTTTTCATCTTCATGTATTCATTATCATTACTATTACTATTACTATTACTACTTTTCACCTTCATGTATTCATTATTACTATTACCATCACTATTACTACTTTTCACCTTCATCTACTATTACCATCACTATTACTACTTATTAATTTATCACTGACATCACTATCACCATTATTATCACCATCATTGCCACTACGTTTTCATTATCACTATCACCATCACTACCACCATCACTATCACCATCACTGCCACTACATTTTCATTATCATTATCACCATCACTACCACTATCACTACCAACATTATTATCAGCATCACTAATACCATCACTACCACCATCACTACGACCATCACTACCACCATCACTACCACCACCACTACCATCATCACTACCACCACCACTACCTCCATCACTACCACCACCACATCCACCATCACTACCACCATCACTATCTCCATCACCAATACCACCATCGCTACCACCACCACTACCACCATCACTACCACCATCACATCCTCCATCACTACCACCATCACTACCACCACCACATCCTTCATCACTACCACCACCATCACTATCACCATCACTATCACCATCACTACCACCACCATAAATAATATAATTCATAACATTAAAATGACCCATGAATATTTTTTTTGCATACGGACCCTTAAGTTAATATAACTCTTTCACACGAAGATAAGGAACAGGAGAAACGAAGAAAAGATGAAATAATATAATGAATAACAAATAAAAACAAATAACTAACTAACCAACCAACCAACCAACTATAAACCAACCAATCAACCAACCAACCAACCATCCAACCAACCAACCAACCAACCAACCAACCAACTAACATCAACATCAATATCATACACAGGTAATGGGCTCCCGAGACTTCAAGACGCTGCGTGAATGGAGTAAGAGTGAAGTGAGACTATGTGGCCTGAGAACACAACATGACCCTCACAGCAAGATTCAGGACAATACAGCTACGCCGGCTCTATCTGTCTGTTTCTCTTCGCCTCATCTGGCCCTTCCTGCCCTCCATGCACGCACCTCACAGGGAGTGAGTCTCATGTATGGATCACCGGAGCTGCTGGTGGTGGCGGTGGTGGTGGAGAAAGTGGAAGATAACGAAGCCGTACAGGTGGAGGGAGCTCTTAGGGTCTCCACCATCTCCAACCTCCACTCAAACCCCTCCATCAAACACAGGAAGGTGAGTGGAAGAGTGGAAGAATGGATGGATGGGTGGGTGGGTGTGGGTTAGTGGATAAATGTGTGGGTGGGTGGGTGTGGGTTAGTGGGTATGGGATTAGAGGTGGGTGGGTGTGTGGGTTAGTGGGTATGGAACGGTAGGTAGGTGGGTGGGTAAATGCGTAGGTGTGTGTGAGTCAGTGGGTATGGGACGGGATGTTGATGGGTGGGTAAGTGGGTATGGAAAGGTGAGTAGATGAGTGGGTAGTTGAGTGGGTAGCTGTATAGGTCAGTGGTACTTTATCTCTATCACATTAAACATTTTGTCATGACTATATCGACTGAATACATTTATCGTCAACCATAAAAACACACTACAATTATATCTATAGTCTTTCATTAAGGGACCCTATAGCTGTGATCGTGTATGGGACCTTGTGGCTTCTGATTCCTCCTGACTATACCAAGAAACAAGCTCCTTTAATAATGTATAAAATATGTAGTGTTTCGTGGCAATGATTGAAGGACCCACTAATAAGCCACCAATTTTCTTCAGGACATAAGAACCGGAGGACTGACGTACGTTCTACTGGACCCCGACGACTACAGACAGAGTGAGGTGCTGCAGTATGAACAAGTCAACCTTCTTCGGGAGCTCAACAAGGCTTTCCTCGGCTTCACTCAACCCCCTGGTGTGGCCGCTAGTGTTGTCGCAGCCTCTCGTAGGTCGTCTGGTGTTGATGTTGATGTTGGTGTTGGTGGTGGTGTTAGTGGGGGAAGGTCGACTTCTTCCAGTGATATTATTTCTGTGTCTAGGCAGAACTCGCTTCCCAGGTTGGTTAATTAATGTTTGTTGATGTTGGTTTGTGATGTTGTACTGCAATGTGTGTATTTTTATGGGTCTTCTGTTTTTTTGTTTTTTTACTGTAGTGTGTGTGTGTGTGTGTGTGTGTGTGTGTGTGTGTGTGTGTGTGTACCAGTGTTTGTATGCCTAAGGGAATATGTCAACCACTGTGTGTATGTGTGTGTGTGTGTGTGTGTGTGTGTGTGTGTGTGTGTACCAGTGTTTGTATGCCTAAGGGAATATGTCAACCGCTGTGTGTGTGTGTGTGTGTGTGTGTGTGTGTGTGTGTGTGTGTGTGTGTGTGTGTGTGTGTGTGTGTGTGTGTTCGAACTAAGAGTCTTGAATTTTCTTTATAGATATGGTACACAAGTGTCTTCTAATTCATCAGCTGAAGACAAGAGGAGTCACCATGAACAGGGAAGACAGAAACCAGATGATGACAAAGAACAAGTGAAATACGAGGAAGAGGAAATCAGAAAGAGTGACAATGAGGAAGGGAGAAAAATGAAGAGAGAGAATGAGGACGAAAGAAAAAGAGCATCGAAGGAGGAATTTTTGGAGGAACAGAAGAAAACAATCCCAAGAAAGAAAGAAGACCCAGATAAACCGACAACAACAACAACAACAACAACAACAACAACAACAACAAAAACAGAAGCGGGGGAAGGGAAGGCGAAGGAGAAAGAGGAGGAAGTAGTAGAAGAAGAGAAAACTACAACTGACAAGAAGATGGAAGAAGAGGCAGGAACCGTAAAGAGGAAAGGAAGCATCATTCACAAAATCAAGTCCAAAATAAGATCGAGGGGAAGTGACAGAGGCAGTGAAAAGGGAAGCAAGTCTAGGGGGACGTCTTCTGAGAGAGGCTGGCGGTGGGGGAGGAAGGAGGTGAAGGAAGCGGCGGAAAAGAATGGGAAGGAAGCGGAGAAGGAATTAACAGCTGAGGGGAAAGGGAAGGAAGTGGAGAAAGATGTGTCGTCGGAGAGAAGAGGGAGGGAGGTGGAGAGGAAGGAGGTGGTGCATGGGAGGGAGACCAAGGAGCCAAGGGGGGTGATGTCAATGGTGTTAACGAACCTAAAACAGGAACAAGGAAAGAGTAAATCAAAAGACGAAACAGGGAAACAGAAGAAGGATGAGGAAAAGAAGATCAACGCAACAGAAATGCAGGGATATCAGACAAAGGACCCCGTGGAAAAGAGGGAAACGATAGAAAGGCAGAACAAAGAACAGGAAGAAAAATACACTGCTGGTAAAGAAAGTACTGAAAGGCAAGATAAAATGCAGCAGGAGGGAAGGCTATCACAGCGGGAGTCAACAGGCAGCAGGAAAAGGTCTGACAAACAGGAACTAAGCGACAGACTGGACAAAGTGGTGGCCAAACAGCAGGAACTGGCAGAGAGGCTGAAACGTGTGACTGATCGGCAGGGGTCGCAGGAGAAGTCACGTAGCCTGAGGGAAGGGTCGACTGGAAGCTCTGTGACGCGGCCAGATGAAGGGGATACGAGGAGCCTTGACATGAAAACCAAAACAAGTGTGTCGTCTAGTAGAACAAGTCAAACAGATGGTCGTACAACTTCCCGTATACTGTCTACTAGGATGGATGAAAGGAGAGCAACCACCACCCCCACCACTAGCAATGCCTCGTTTAAAGTGGATAATAGGATGGATGAAAAGTCTGGTCTAAGAAGAGGAAGCAAACATGATTCGGAGAACGAGAGCTTCGTGACGGCTCCCAGCACTCTGAGGCGTCCCAATGCAAAAGGTAAACAAAAAATTCCCAGTTCGGTTCCAGTCAGTTCCAGAGAGTCAAGCGAATTTAGAAGTACTGACAGACTGAAACACGAAGAGGAAGAAGATGGAAGAAGAAGATACACAGCTGATACGCCAGAAGAGGAAGGAAGCAGAAACAGAAGTAGAGGAGAAGGCAAAGAAAAAGGAGAAGGTGAGGAGGGAGAAGACGAAACTGCAAAATTGCTTAATCGTGTTTTGCGAGCCATTCAGAGGCTGGAGAGAGAAAGGCCGGATTTGGTTGAAGAAGCGACCAAGGAAGATCAGCAACTGCAAGACAAACAACAACAACAACAGGACCCACAAGAAATTCAGCCCAAACCGAAGACAATAGCCAGAATGAAGGTTAGTGAACATTTTTACGAGGAGAAACTTTTATAAGTGGTGATATATTCATTTTGGGTACATTAGAGTGTCTTGATTCCTCCAAGGTATGCCAGGAAACAGGATCATATTATCTTATAAGGTGGTAATATATTCACTTTGGGTACATTAGAGTGTCTTGATTCCTCCAAAGTATGCCAGGAAACAGGACCATATTAACCAAAATAATAGTATATCCTGTTACTTGGAATACACACACCGATGTTAATTAAATGTTTCGTTAGATGCTTTCACCAATTTTCTGGACACGACTTTTGTCTTTCACTAAACACATGTGGTTCTTGTACATGATTTTATACTTCTTTTTTTTTTCTATAGGGCAAACCTCCCATCCCAGTACCAAGGCAGAGAGGCAAGAGAGGAGGGAGTCGCAGCAGAGTAGGACAAGAAGGAAGGAACCGAGATGAAGAAGAAGGAGAAGAGGAGATGGTGGGGAAGGAAGAAGCTGTTGGGGGCACACGAAGAGGAAGAGGAAGAAGGAGGACCAAGGAAGATGAAGAGGAGGAAGAGAGGCTGATGAGCATAAGAAGAGGACTACTGGAGAAGAAAATTGAGGAGGAAATTCGACCCCTGACCTTACGAAGAGGAGGAAGGAAGGGAGATGAAGAGACCCCATTCAGCCTCAGGGACAGAAGAGTACTGATAAAGGAAGAAGAGGACATGGGACGAGAGGAACCAATGAGTGTCAGAAGAGCCAGGATCATCAGGGAAATCATGATGAAGAGGGAAGAGAAAAAGAAACTGGGGGGAGGAGGAGAAAGAAGAGGAGGATTACTAGGTCGCCCAGGCAGACCCAAGAAGGTTATAATGACGGAGGAAGAAGAGGCGCTCCTGAAAATTAAAAGAAAACGTCTCCTCAAAGTATCAGACAAGCCCTCATTGTATTACTCCTGTACAGACGACGACACCGAGGCCTATGATTACCCAGCTACTTCATCACTGACCACCAGGCTCGAGTCCCAGAGGAGGTTCCCACATCATGCCTCTAGAGAACTAAAGGAGGGTTCCAGAGCTGGTGTGTCGCAGAGCCAAGAGGATGAACATTATTACAGTGCCTCAGAAAGCTTAGATCCTTATGAGCGTAAGTATCTGAATTTAAATAAAACACTCTAAGATCCTGGTGTGGTTAGGTTATTGAGTATAGATGCATAGTGTACAGTACAGTAAGTTAGTTAGAATACAAAGGAATACAAAGGAATACAAAGGAAGTACAGGCAACAGGAGGTCCATATAGTGGCCTTTTACGAGGTTACCTGTTTATCTAGTTGGTGAAGATATATATTAGAGTGATATATAGAGGATATAGTAGATGTATAGATAACCTCACTCACTCATCTGCCTTCCCATCCTCCCTCCTTTCTTTCCAGTGCGACATGGTAAGAGGAGAGGTTCACGTAAGAGAGGGGACAGTCGCAAGAGTTCCTTCGCTGAGAGACTGAAGGAAGCGTTGGCAAGAGACCCCAGTGTGGATTCCCGTCACCATCCCCACCATACCACTCCCACCAGGTTTGTATCCCCACCACACCACACCACCCCCACCAAACCACTCCTTCCATGCTTGTACCTCTACCACACCACCCCCACCAAACCATACATACAAAACAGTTCAGTACCTCCACTTCACAACACTACCCCCACCTCACCACCCCCACCAAACCATACCTACGAAAGAGTTCAATACCTCCACTTCACCACACCACCCCCACCACACCACCCCCACCAAACCATACCTACGAAATAGTTTAGTACCTCCTCTTCACCACGCCATCCCCACCTGGATTGTACTCCTACCACACTAACCCCACCATATCAAACCTGCCTGTCAATTGCTGTACCTCCACATTACCACATCACCAACATACCAACATCTCACTTTCAAAATTTCTTACATCATCATCACCACCACCGAAATTTTATGGGGTCAACTCATGGAGAGCTACTGATTCAACCAAACTATAACAATAAAAACAAACTACCTCAGTATACACGTGTGGAATCTACAGTATATTGTTGTGGTGTTTAAAAGGCTACGTCGATTCCAAAAGGCCCACAACAAACGACCCCCATATTAAATGTAAATGTTTACGTTATGTTCTTCCAGAGTGACTCGTCAGGAATCACACGGCTTTGTCCTGGACCTTCCCCTATCTCTAGCCAGCGGGAGCCAACACCACCATCAGGAGGAAGAAGAGGTGGAGGAGGAGGAGGAGGGAGAAGAGAGGGGCGCAGTAGATGAAGGAGAGGACAGAGAAGAGGAGGAGGAAGGAGAGGAAGACGAATCCAACTCCTCCCATTATTCCTTCAGCTCAGATTATACCTCGGGTTGGTTGCTTATGCTAAGTGTTTGTTGTCTCTAGGCCTAACCTAAAAGTGTAAATTTATGTTTTGTTTTGTTTTCTATTGTACAGTCACGAGACAAAATAAGTATCCAGGTCTCTGCTGAAGTTTCGAATCATCTAACAAACATATCCTGTCTCATACTTACTGGTGTTTGTTTGATATTCCATCTGAGTGTCTATTAGATGCCGACTTGGGTTAAGGGGAGAGTATACTTTTGGTACAGCCACAATCAAATATCCACCGACACTTTCCTTCCATCGTGCAAATAAATCAGTATCATATCAAAATATAATCATACAACAATTTACGTCAACTCAACCCTCTCAATTATTATTACGAGGTGCTGCAAAATCATACACATGTTGTTATTTGTTACCAAGATATTTATTACGAT
>JAWQEG010006785.1:0-10000 GCA_033782935.1 Petrolisthes cinctipes | reverse complement strand
GTAGGGGATAGGACTGTTTCGTGACTCATTGGTTTGGAGGAGTGTCCCCACCTTTAATATATACAGTAAAGCCTTGATATACAACAGTGATTAAATACTTGTATCCACCACCACCACCGCCACTTAGCATTTAACACTCAGTCCCTCAATGAAGACCTCCCCTTTTTTTTTTTCTCCCAGGCTTGTGTTACTCATTCATTACCACACAGACTGAGTGATTTACTAAGCCTGTGTTAAAATGGTTGTGAGAGATTTAATCAGACTGAGTGATTTACTAAGCCTGTGTTAAAATGGTAGTGATGGATTTAATCAGACTGAGTAATTTACTGAGTCTGTGTTAAAATGGTAGTGATAGATTTAATCAGACTGAGTGATTTACTAAGCCTGTGTTAAAAGGATACTAAGAGATAGATTTAATCGTCTTATATCGAAGGCTTACTTTTATAATTATACCTGTTACCTCGCATGATGTCATAATAATTTATATAATATATTCTATTTATTTCTGGCTGTGCATTTTGGAGTGAGTTTTCTACTGTATAATCGAATAATATACCTTTGTTTGAGAAGCCTTTTGTTTTGATTTGTCCTCAGCAATAAATTCATAAAGATAGATAAAGATAGATTCATAAAGACAGATAAAGTAATAAAGGCAGATAGTCATAAAGATAGGTTCATAAAGACAGATAGTCATAAAGATAGATAAAGATAGATTCAAAATTAAGACAGATAGTTATAAAGATAGATAAAGATTGATTCATAACAACAGATCGAGTCATAAAGTTAGATAAAGATAGATAAAAATAGATTCATAAAGATAGATAAAGTTATAAAGATTGATTCATTAAGAGAGATAAAACTAGTTACAGTTGCTTTCACTAGTAACGAGCACAGCATCCGGTGGTGGGTAGGGTGAAATGTGGCAACACTGTGTTTGTTTACATATGGGTGGATACGATAGCAGGAGTGAATAATTGTGTCCATTCATGTATGCTACTACGAGTAAATAAACTAACGCAGTGTTGCCACATTTCAACAAACCCACCCACCACTGTGTACCCTGTGCTCGTTACTAGTGAAGGCAGCTGTATATTTTGGTGTTGTTGTTGTTGTGAGTGCATTCTTCCTGGGTCAATCATAATAATAACACCATAAATATTCAGTCACTATATATGAATAAGACAACCCACACACCACCTAACACATATTTTATTTATTATTATTATTTTTTTTTTCCATACCTGTTTGGTGGGTCATGGAAAAAAAAAAAAGTGGGGTGGAGGAGGGATATGATAAAAACAACAATTTAACACTTAATATATTATTTTCTAGAGTGTGCAAAATCATAGACACAGTCACAATCAAAAGTCGTGTTGTTGTTGTTGCTTCTGATATTGGATGTTGATCTAGGAAACTCATCACTCACTGTTTGGAATCGACTTTAACGACTCGCTGTTCATGGGAGAGTATATTTATTTTTGGTACAGTCACGAGCACTGATAAGTATACAGCTTTTTTGGTTGAAGTTCTGAACAGTCCAATTCACCAAAGAAGTAATTCCAATGGAGTTCTTATTGTGCATTTATTATTTACTGTCTCTAAGTATTCGAAGCACACCTGGATACTTATTAGTGCTCGTGACTGTACACCTACATTGGAGTGCCTCGATTCCTCCAAAGTATGCCATGCAGAAAACAGAACCATGAGGAACAAAAATAATGGTGGTCTGTTGCTTGGAATCGTTTGGAGGAATAATTTGCTCCAGATTTTCCAACACTGTATCCTCCCCTTAAACTGATTCCTCCAAACTATTCCAAGCAACAGAACACCATTATTGTTGTTTATTTGGTCCTGTTTCCTGGCATACTTTTGGAGTAACCATGGCACTCCAATGTAACAAAAGTGAATTACACCTTTAATTAAGAGAACAAAACAACAACAGGGGACTTTCGACCGTGACTGTACACAAACCATAGATTTCTCTCATTTTTTTTTGTACTAAGAAATTGATAAGGAGTTAAAAATAAATAAATAAATAAAGGTGTTTGTTTATAAGAGCAATTAACTTAAGGACCCTGTGATCGTGTATGGAATTTGAAGGCTTCTGATTCCACCTGACCATGCCACGAAACACACTCCTTCCATGTAGGTGTGTGTTTCGTGGCATGGTCAGGAGGAATCAGAAGCCTTCAATTTTCATACACACAATCACAGGGTTCCTAAAGGACAGTGTTGGTAAATCTGGAGTATCTGATTCTTCCAAACTATTCGAAGCAACAGGCCACCATTATTTTTCTTAATCTGGTCCTGTTTCCTGAAATACTTTGGAGGAATCAAGGAAGTCTAGTATACCAAACTTGTACTGTCCCCTTAATTAATAAAGATAATAAATACTGTACTAAAGTGTTCCCGTTCACAACACAGCCCGAGGAGTGATATGCCTAAAATTATTTGTTACTGAATATATTATTACACTGCCTAAAAATAATAATAACAAATAATTAAATATATATCACTGCTACTAAAAATATTACATTGTCTTCAATAACAAACAATAAAATATATCTGTTACAATTCCTTACAATAATAACAAATAATAAAATATATTTGTTACACTTCCTTAAAAGAATAACAAATAATTAAATATATTATCACTGCTACTAAAAATATTACATTGTCTTCAATAACAAACAATAAAATATATCTGTTACTTTTTATGTTACACTTCCTTACGTTAATAACAAATAATAAAATATATATCAATGCTCCTGATAATAATATTACACTGTCTTAAATAACAAACAAATAATATCACTGTTATTTATTACATTACACCACCTTGAATAATAATAATAATAATAATAATAATAATAGTAATAATAATAATAATAATATTAATAATAATAATAATAATAATAATAATAATGTAGTACTGTTCTCTGCATTTCTATAGTCTATAAAACGAGACAAAAAATCCTTCAGCCTGTATTCAAAACAAGTTATTCCATACAGACAATAAAATAATGCTGTGACCACCACTGTATATCGTCTCAAACAAACTCTGTAGGGGGTGTCTTTTACTCTTCAAAGTCGCGCATCTATATAACTTTGTGGGCCCATGATTATTATCCAACGACCCCCTGATTATTATTATTATTATTATGACTGACAAGATAAATTATGATAGGGTCCAAACTTGGTGCAATAATTATGAGGTCTGTGGGTTGGTGGCTACTACTGTGTATTTGGATTTATAACACTATTTATTTATACACTTTTCCTTCATCTAATAATGGAAGTGTTGGGGTTGGGGGGTGGGGGTTGGGGGTGATGTTCTTAGTAGGTCTGGTAAATGAACACAATCTGAACACACTACAAGATGGATATTAATTAACATGCATAGTGGTTTGCATTTTTGACAAAGTATGAGACTGTAGTTTATTTTCTATCTTTTTTTTCTTTTCAGCACTTTATGTTTATATATAGTGTTTCTGGAGTTTATTTTCTCTTTCTCTTTTTTTTTTTTTTTTTTTTTTGAAGGGGGGTGGATTCAATTCACCCGTCGAGTGCCATTGGTTTACATCATCTCGGCATTAATTTAACACTACTGTACAATAAGAATGGCCCCCGTATAGGAAGGTAAAGAAGACTGACTATTATTATGTAGCCTATACTCCGTGTTTGTCCTCTTTCCAACCAGCTATTTATTATTTTCACCTCATTGGATGCTGCTATCTATTATGATCACATGTGTAGCAGTCACGAGTCAACACTATAGGTATCCAGGTTTGTTGTGAATAGCCTGATGATGGAGAATTTTTAAGGGACCCTGAATATGATGTAGGCAGAAAATTGGAGGTAAATGAGTCCTTCAAATATTGCCACGAAACACACACACCTATATGGTAGGAGCTTGTTTCGTGGCATGGTCAGGAGGAATCAGAAGCCTCCAAACACACACACACACACCTATATTGAAGGAGCTTGTTTCATGGCATGGTCAGGAGGAATCAAGAAGCCTCCAAGTTTCCAACACGATCACAGGGTCCTTAATTAAACCAACTCCAGCAAGTATGACATAAGATAAACGTTGTAATTGATTCACTGGTATACGTCATCAGATAATTCGACACTTCAACAAGACATGCATAGATACAGTGCTTATTATGGCTCGTGACTGTACATACATACATTATTATCCCATCATCACCTTAGAAAAAAAAATATAAAATAAAAAAATACTGGGACTTTGGTGCGACCCACCACCCACTTTACATGAGACAACAAATCCTATGACTTCCCTTCTCATCTTGATCGTCTCTGTCTGGGGGATATAACTGTCGGGGCAGAGGCCAGTGAAAGTTACTACCTGGTGACGTGGGGAAGTGGGCCGGGTATGGGTAGGGCGGGCCTGTCTTTAGAGCATGTCGAACGTAGGGTGTGGTGGTGGGGGAGCCTTGACTGTGGTGACGTTGGTGGTGATGGTGGTGGTGGTGGTGGTGGTGATGGGAAGTGAAGCGTTGACGTCGGAGTTGTTCCAGGTGTGCTCGTAGTGTGTCCGGGTCCCATGGGTCGGGTTGAGGGCTGGTATGGTTCTGTGTGTGTGTGAAGGAGAGAGACGGATGGTAAGTTGGTTCATTGTTGTTGCCTCTGTTGTTGTTGTTGCTATTGCTGATACCTTGAAACATATACATATACACACTCTGCCTCTCACACATACACACACACGTTGCCTCACACACATACACACACGCTGCCTCACACACACACACACACACACACACACACACACACACACACACACACACACACACACACACACACACACACACACACACACACACTCATACACATACTATCTTAAATATACTCACACACACACACTCATACACATACTATATTAAACATATATATACACACACACACTCATACACACACTATCTTAAACATACACACACACTCACTATCTTAAACACACACACACACGCTCACTCATACGCACACTATCTTAAACATACACACACACTCACTATCTTAAACACACACAAACACACACACCTGTCTACTCAACCCCTCCCTCCCTCAAACTAACCTATTCTACTCGTAACTTGCCACATGTACAGTTGGACACATGAATGGGTGGTACAGCCCAAGTGAAATGTGGTCAATTTCTCCCAATATCAAGTTCCTTAGTGCCAAATAGGAGACATCAGGGGCAGAAGTCAGTATTGAGGATGGTAATAAAAAGCAAGTACCTGATAATAGACACTGGTTACTCAAATGGGACAAGTATCTTTCACCTGGGCTGTACCACCCATTCATGTGTCCAACTGTACCTCTTCACCATCTCAACCCTGTGTACCCAACCTTCACCCACCTTGTTCCTCAGGTTATGTAGTAGCATAGCCAAAGCTGGACTTCCCCGGGCGTCCTTAAAGTCCAGAGGTTCTCGTCCATTCTGAAACGAGTACATGAGGGGGTCAACTTACTGATGTGTATGGAGTGAATATTTTAGTTAGAGGTCTGCCGATTCCTCCAAACTATTCCAAGCAACAGAAGAACACCATTATTTTTGTTCATTTGGTCCTGTTTCCTGGCATACTTTGGAGGAATCAAGGCACTCCATGCAAACTATGCTAACTTTACACCAGCTGATCCACACCAGTCCTCTTCTTCCACCCACCCACCCACCCACCATATCCAGTGTGTGTTCAGAGCAGCCGTGGTGGAGTAGTGCCACCTCTATCCCCCTCCCCTCCACCAGACCAGCGGCGTAATGTAATGGAGTACGTCCCCATCCATCACGTATGTCATCCACACTGAACCTGAAGGGATGAGGAGACGGGGTTATATTATAAGGTGACGACAACAACAACGACAACAACAACAACAACAACAACAACAACAACAACAGAAACGACACTAATGAATACAAAATAGATTGATTAGCAAGGGTATATAACAGCATCTAAGAAAAAGAATGCAAAAGGATTACAAACAAAATGATTAGCAAGGTTGTATAATGTGACGACAACAACAACAACTACAACAACAACACAAATGAATATTAATGAATACAAAATAAACTGATTAGCAAGGGTATATACAGTATAACAGCATCTAAAAAAAAAAAATGCAAAAGGAATACAAACTGAATAATAAAAAAAATAAAAAAATGATGATGATTAGCAAAAAAAGTGTGACAAGGCCCAATGAACTTTTTTAATATAACCAAAACAAGCAGAGGTTATGACCTGGTGGTGAGCGTGGGTGGCGGTGGAGTTGTATGGTTGGTAGTGGGTGTGGTGGTGGTGGTCTGGGTGTGTGGTGCTCTAAGAATGAGTCCCACTGTACCCTCTCGTCCGTGAAGCACCGCCCAGTGTAACAGAGTCATTCCGTCCCCCTGGTGTATGCATGGCCGAGAATATAAAGTTATATCCAGTTAATTAACGGTGTATGTAGAATGCTTGCTTATTCCGTCCACCTTCTCAAAACACTTCTCTACACGGTTGATTTTGACAATATTTCATCCCTTTTCTCAAGACATTTCACTATACGGTTGATTTTGACAATATTCCATCACTCTTCTTTTGATTTTCACAATATTTTATCCCCCTTCTCAAAATATTTCACTACACAGTTGATTTTGACAATATTCCATCCCTCTTCTTTTGATTTTGACAATTCTATCCCCCTTCTCAAAACAATTCACTATAATACGGTTGATTTTAACACTATTCTCCATCCCCTTTCTCAAGACTATAATGAATGGTGTGCCAAGATTGACTCGGTAGTTGAGTGTATAAAAAATTATGTGTTCACCTCAAGTCTGCCATGCCACAGAAGGTCGACGAGATGGAAGAGATGACTGTGGTACTGAAGGAGGTTGTGGAGACGACTGCCTTCACCTTCACGTACAGCAGCAAACATCTCACCAAGAACACCCTGGTTATATGTGGCTAATATTATACATAGTCAAGTTAGGTTAGGTTAAGTTAGGTTAGGTTAGGTTAGCTTGGGTTGGGTTGGGTTGGGTTGGGTTGGGTTGGGTTAGGAATAATCATAACCTATATAATAATATTGTATTAAGATGAGTTAGCACAGATGTTCTGCTTGTCTGTCTGTCTGTCTGTGTGTGTGTTTGTGTGTGTGTCTGTCTGTGTGTGTGTCTGTATGTATATCTGTCTGTATATCTGTCTGTATATCTGTCTGTCTGTGTGGGTGTGTGTGTGTGTGTCTCTCTCTCTCTCTGTGTCTGTGTGTCTGTGTCTGTCTGTCTGTGTGTGTCTGTGTGTGTCTGTCTGTCTCTGTGTGTGTGTGTGTCTGTCTGTCTGTGTCTCTGTCTGTCTGTCTATGTGTCTATCTGTGTCTATCTGTGTGTGACTGTATATGTGTGTGTCTATCTGTGTGTCTGTCTGTGTGTGTGTCTGTCTGTGTGTGTGTCTGTCTGTCTGTGTGTGTCTGTCTGTGTGTGTATCTGTCTGTCTATGTGTATGTCTGTCTGTGTGTGTGTGTGTCCGTCTATATGTGTGTATCTGTGTGTCTGTCTGTGTGTCTATCTATGTGTCTGTGTGTGTGTCTGTGTGTGTCTATGTGTGTGTCTCTGTCTGTCTATCAGTGTGTGCCTACCTGTGTGTCTATATGTGTGTTTCTCACCTGACATCTGCGATACTCTTGTAGGAACAATGACACATCCTGACCCAGCTTGACCTGACGTGACCCGACCTCCGCCAGGCGACCATACCCACGCAAGGCCAGCAGGTCACGGCGGGCGGGGTAGAGGTCAGGCCGGGTCAACCAGGCGGCCACGTGGAGGTCAAAGAGAGCGACGAGGGAGGAGAGGTCATGGGTCAGGCAGTAGTCAAGAGTGGTCTGGCCAACTGGGTCACGCTCTGAGAGTAATGCCGCACCACCTGAGGAACGAATGAACCAGTATGAAACAAGGTCAATTGGTTAGAGTGACCTAAGAATGACCAGTATGAAACAAGGTCATCTGGTTGGAGTGACCTAAGAATAACCACATTGAAACAAGGTCATCTGGTTGGAGTGACCTAAGAATGACCAGGATGAAACAAGGTCAGTTGGTTGCAGTGACCTAAGAATAACCAGGATGAAACAAGGTCATCTGGTTGCAGTGACCTAAGAATAACCAGGATGAAACAAGGTCATTCGGTTGGAGTGACCTAAGAATGACCAGGATGAAACAAGGTAATTTGGTTGGAGTGACCTAGGAATGACCACGATGAAACAAGGTCATCTGGTTGCTGTGACCTAATAAGAATGACCAGGATGAAACAAGGTGAATTGGAAGGCTACCCATTCCTCCTAACTATGCTGGAAAACACACACAACCTTTATGATATTACTAATAGGGTAGATTCTGTTTCCTGGCATATATAGTTTGGAGGAATACGAAACCTTCCAATTCACCCAAAAGATAGAATCCCCCCTCCTTAATAAAAAAATTAAATAATAAAAAATATATATTAACTGACTTACCGACTTCCAGGATGGTCTTAATGTGTATACCCCTCGTTAAATAACTGTGTGTATACCTCTCAATGTGTACCTCTCCATGTGTACCCCTCAATGTATACCCCTCAATGTGTACCCCTCAATGTATATATACCCCTTCTTATATTAACTAACTTACCAACTTCCAGTATGGCCTCAATAGCCTCAATATGTACCCCTCGTTCCACTGCCTGACGAAGGATGTTCTTGCCTCTGTGCCACACCCGTTCCAACAGCCTCGCCTCCCTCGAGTTGGATGCTGGCAGTAGACTCTTGACAACATCGGCCTCCATCCAGGGTTCCAGGGCTGAGAAGATGACTGGAACATCCACCTACAACAACAACAACAACAACAACAGATTTATTACCAGACTTAAGGTGGTAATTCTATTTTGGTACATTGGAGTGCCTTGATTCCTCCAAAGTATATATGCTAGGAAAAAGGATCAGAAGAGCAAAAGTAATGGTGGTGTTCTGTTGCTTGGAATAGTTTGGAGGATTCTGTTGCTCCAGATTTACCAACACAAGACTTCCCACTTAATTAAGAAGGTATTAAACTTTGGGTACAGTCGTGGGACATATGTGTATAAAACGACTGACACCACTCACCACTCACACATCATCATATCATCATCCAACCATCATTTGTGAATAGAACAACTGACACCACTCACCACTCACAAATCATCATATTATCATCCAACATTTGTGTATAGAACTACTGACGACACCACTCACCACTCACACATCTCACAAATCCTCACTCACAAATCCTCAATCAACCACTCATCATATCAACATCCAACAATTGTGTATAGAGCGACTGACACCACTCACCACTCACACATCTCACACATTTCACCACTCACTCACAAATCATTATATCATCATCCAACATTTGTGTATAGAACGACTGACACCATGCACTCACCACTCACAAATCATCATTCAACCACTCATCATATCATCATCCAACATTAATGTATACAACGACTAACACCACTCACCACTCACACATCTCACACATTTCACCACTCACTCACAAATCATTATATCATCATCCAACATTTGTGTATAGAACGACTGACACCATGCACTCACCACTCACAAATCCTCATTCAACTACTCACCATATCATCATCCAACATCTGTGTATAGAGGGACGCACCATGTCTTCTCAGTTCTCTCACCACCTGAACGTGTCCTGCTCTGATGGGGAAGAAGAGGAGCGGTGCCCCCCTTTCACTCAGTTTACGGATGTCAATGTTGATTTTCTTCCGTGCAGGGGATTCTGGGATGGGGGTGTGTGGTGGGTGGTGAGGGGAAGTGGAGGGGTGTGTGTGGTGACGAGGGGAAGGGGAGGGGGTGTGGTGGGTGGTGAGGGGAAGGGGAGGGGTGTGTGTGGTGACGAGGGGGGTGTGGTGGGTGGTGAGGGGGAAGTGGAAGGGTGTGTGGTGAGTGAGAGGGGAAGGGGAGGGGGTGAGGT
>JAWQEG010006784.1:20000-22500 GCA_033782935.1 Petrolisthes cinctipes | reverse complement strand
ATAAAACTCTGTGTGTGTGTTTTGCCCTGATGTTTGTGTGTGTGTGTGTGTGTGTGTGTGACAACGGCATTAAATCGCACAATTAATTTCACTCGCTTTAATTACACTTGATAAATTATTATTATTATTTTTATTATTACAATTATTATTATTTATATTATTATTATTACTTTTATTATTTTTATTATTATTATTAATATTCTTACAGTATTATTTTTATTATTATTTTTATTATTATTATTATTATTACTACTTCTTTGTCTTGTTATAAAAAAATATGATCAATTATAATTATCTGATTATAATGACATTTATTTATCCTAATTAAAAAAAGAATAACAATTATTATAATTATTAACACAGTGTAATTATAGTAATTAACCCACAATTATTATTATTATTATTTTTATACCAGTAATTAACCTACCCTTATTATTATTATTATTATTATTATTATTATTATTATTATTATTATTATTATTATTTTTATTTTTATTATTATTATTATTATTATTATTTTTATTATTATTATCAAGGAATTCTAATGTAGCACCTACTTACTGTACTTACCTACCTACTTACTTACCTACCTACCTACCTACCTACCTACCTACTTACTTACTTACTTACTTACCTACTTACTTCTCTACTTTCTTAACTACTTCTCTACTTTCTTAGCTACTTACCTACCTACTTACCTACCTACCTACTTACCTACCTACCTACCTACCTACTTACCTACCTACCTACCTACTTACTTACCTACTTACTTACCTACTTCTCTACCTACCTACTCACTTTTCTACCTACCTACCTACTTTTCTACTTACCTACCTACTTACCTACTTTTCTACTTACTTAAATAATATGTACCTACTTACATACATACTTACTGTAGTAAATAATGAATTATAAGATTAATGTCGGGGCTTCCTAAGTGTGTTTTAATTCTATCCTATTGTGTGTGTGTGTTTGTATGTGTGTGTGTTTTAATTGTGTTTGTATGTGTGTGTGTGTGTTTTAATTCTATCCTATTTTATGTGTTTGTTTGTTTGTATGTGTGTGTGTGTTTGTATGTGTGTTTTATTTATATTCTATTATGTTTGTGTGTGTGTTTGTTTAAGAGTTCAATGTGCGTGTGTGTGTACGTGTTTGTATGTGTGTGTTTTAATTGTGTTTGTATGTGTGTGTGTGTGTTTGTTTTAATTATATCCTATTATGTGTGTGTGTATGTGTGTGTTTGTTTAAGAGGTTTTTGTGTGTGTGTGTGTGTGTTTTAATTGTGTTTGTATGTGTGTGTGTTTTAATTGTGTTTGTATGTGTGTGTGTTTTAATTGTGTTTGTATGTGTGTGTGTGTGTTTTAATTCTATCCTATTATGTGTGTGTGTTTGTATGTGTGTGTGTGTTTTAATTCTATCCTATTTTATGTGTGTGTGTGTGTGTGTTTTATTTATATTCTGTTGTGTGTGTGTTTGTTTTTATTTTAGGTGTGTTTGTGTGTGTGTGTGTTTTAATTCTATCCTATTTTGTGTGTGTGTGTGTGTGTTTGTTTTTGTTTATTTAAGAGGTTTGTGTGTGTGTGTTTAAATTATATCCTATTTTATGTGTGTGTTTGTATGTGTGTGTGTGTGTGTTTTAATTCTATCCTATTATATGTGTGTGTTTGTGTGTGTTTATTCAAGAGGTGTTTGTGTGTATGTGTGTGTTTTAATTCTATCCTATTATATGTGTGTGTGTTTGTTTATTTAAGAGTTGTTTGTGTGTGTGTTTTAATTATATCCTATTGTGTGTGTTTGTATGTGTGTGTGTGTGTTTATTTAAGTTTTTTTGTGTGTGTGTGTGTGTGTTTTAATTCTATCCTATTTTATGTGTGTGTTTGTTTTTATTTAAGAGGTGTTTGTGTGTGTGTGTGTACGTGTGTGTTTATTTAAGAGGTGTTTGTATGTGTGTGTGTTTTAATTCTATCCTATTATGTGTGTGTGTGTGTTTGTTTTAATTCAAGAGGTGTTTGTGTGTGTGTGTGTTTGTTTATTCTGCCCTGGGAAAACAACAACAACAACAACAAGACAGTGAGAGAGAGAGGAGAAATGGAGAAATAGAGAGAGAGAAAGGAGAGGAGAAATAGAGAGAGAGTGAGAGGTGGAGGAAAGGGAGAGAGAGAAGGAGAGGTGGAGGAAAGGGAGAGAAAGAGAGTTGGAGAGGAAAGGAGAGGGAGAGAGAGCTAGGTAGGAGGAAAGGGAGAGAGAAAAAAGAGAGGAGGAAAGAGATAAAATAAAAGGAGAGGGAGAGAGAGGTGGAGGAAAGGGAAGAAAAGGAGAGGAAGAGAGAGCGTTGGAGAGAAAAGGAGAGGAGGAAGGAAAGGGAGAGAGAGAGAGGAAGAGAAAAAGGAGAGAGAGAGGAAGAGTTGGAGAGAAGGGAGAGAAAAGGAAGAGGTGAAGGAGCTAGCGAGAGGTAGGAGGAAAGAGAGAGAGAGAGAGGTGGAGGAAAGAGAGAAAATAA
>JAWQEG010006784.1:5000-15000 GCA_033782935.1 Petrolisthes cinctipes | reverse complement strand
CTACTACTACCACCACCACCACCACCACCACCACTACAACTACTACTACTACTACTACTACTACTACTACTACTACTACTACTACTATGTGTGTTGGTATATTATTCAGCTGACACACATACACACACACACACATCTTACACATGTAATTCGCGGTGAGTATTATTATTATTATTATTATTATTATTATTATTATTATTATTATTATTATTATTGTTATTATTATTATTTACTTTCTCGACTTTATTATTATTATTATTATTATTATTATTATTTACTTTCTTTTCTTCGTATTATTATTATTATTATTATTATTATTATTATTATTGTTATTGTTATTATTGTTATTATTATTATTATTATTATTATTATTATTTACACTCTTTCTTATTATTATTCTGTTTATTATTGTTGTTATTATTATTATTATTATTGTTATTATTATTGTTATTATTATTATTGTTATTATTATTATTGTTATTATTATTATTATTATTATTGTTATTATTATTATTGTTATTATTATTATTATTATTTACTTTTTCTTCGTATTTATTATTATTATTATTATTATTATTATTGTTATTATTATTATTATTATTATTATTATTATTGTTGTGATTATTATTTTTATTATTATCATTATTATTAGTAGTAGTAGTAGTAGTAATTATTATTATTATTATTTATCTCATCTTATTATTGTTGTTGTTGTTTATCTCATCTTATTTTTATTATTATTGTTGTATATCTCATCTTATTATTATTATTATTATTATTTATCTCATCTTATTATTATTGTTGTTTATCTAATCATATTGTTATTGTTTATCTCATGTTGTTGTTGTTTACCTCATCTTAATATTATTGTCATTGTCATCATTTATCTCATCATATTATTATTATTTTTTTTTTATTTATTTCATGTTTTCATCGTTTATCTCATCTTATAATTATTATTATTATTATTATTGCAGGTTGAAGAATGGGTTGTTGTTTGTCTCGTGTTGTTGTTGTTTATCTCATATTATTATTATTATTGTTGTTTATCTCATCAAGTTGTTTATCTAATGTTGTTGTTGTTTACAGGTTGAAGAATGGGTTGTTGTTTATCTAATCTTGTTTTTGTTGTTTATTTCATATTATTATTATTATTGTTTATTGTTTATCTCATGTTGTTGTTTATCTAATGTTATTGTTATTATTATTGTTTATCTCATATTATTATTATTTATCTCATGTTGTTGTTTACAGATTGAAGAATGGGTTGTTGTTTACCTCATATTATTATTATTGTTGTTTATCTCATGTTATTGTTGTTGTTTACCGCATATTATTATTGTCATTGTTTATTTAATCATATTATTATTATCATTGTTTATCACATCTAATCATGTTGTTATTATCATTGTTTATCTCAAGTTTCTTATTGTTGTTTACAGGTTGAAGAATTCGTTGTTGTTTATCTCACATTGTTGTTTATATCATGTTGTTGTTGTTTATCTCATCTTAATATTATTGTCATTGTTGTTGTTGTTTATCTCATCTTAATATTATTGTTTTTTATTTCATGTTATTATTATTATTATTATTGTTTATCATGTTATTATTATTATTATTGTTATTTATCTCATCTTATTATTATTGTTTATCTCATGTTGTTATTGTTGTTTACAGGTTGAAGAATGGGTTGTGTTATTGTCATCGTTTATCTCATCTTATTATTATTATTATTGTTGTTTATCTCATCTTATTATTATTATTATTGTTTATCTCATATTATTATTATTATTATTACAGGTTGAAGAATGGGTTGTCGTTTATCTCATGTTATTATTGTTATTTATCTCATTATTATTATTATTATTGTTGTTGTTTATCTCATATTATTATTATTATTACATGTTGAAGAATGGGTTGTCTTTTATCTCATGTTGTTGTTGTTTACCTCATCTTAATATTATTGCCATTGTTGTTGTTGTTTATCTAGGCTAATCATGTTGTTATTATCATTGTTTATCTCAAGTTATTATTGTTGTTGTTATGACCATTTATCTCATTATTATTATTATCTTATTATTATTATTGTTTATCTCATCTTATTATTATTATTGTTTATCTCATCTTATTATTGTTATCATCGTTTATCTCATATTATTGTCATTGTTTATCTAATTATATTGTTATTATCTCATGTTATTTTTATTTATCTCATCTTATTATTATTATTGTTGTTTATCTCATCTTATTATTATTTTTGATTTTGTTTACCACATCTTTATTACATGTTGTTATTGTTGTTTACAGGTTGAAGAATGGGTTGTTGTTAATCTCTTGTTCTTATTGTTATTTATCTCATATTATTATTATTGTTATTTATCTTATCATGTTGTTATTGTTGTTTATCTCATGTCTTTGTCATCGTTTATTTCATATTATTATTATTATTGTTGTTTATCTAATGTTATCATCATTTATCTCATATTATTATTATTATTGTTGTTTATCTCATCTTATTATTATTTTTCCAGGTTGAAGAATGGGTTGTGTGGCGAGTAAGCCCGACATCAACGACCACCACCACAACATATTCCAGGTGGTCAATGTAGACGACCTTGGTCATCGCTTTACTGCTGCCAAACTGGAAGTGACGGAAGCTGAACTCATACTACACCAACGAGGAAAGACACCCACTAGATGGCCACTTAGATGTTTACGACGGTTAGAACCATTAATTATAATTATATATATACTAGTGGAGGTACCCAGCGTTGCCGGGTATAAATAAGGACTAAAGCGGGTATCACACGGCCACTTTTTCCGACGACATCGTGTCGTACGACACGATTTTGGACGACATGTCGCGGGAATTGGGAGATTTTAGACGACGATGTGTCCACGGAAACTATGGACAACTGTCGGTGATTTGCTGCGACACGGAGAAAGTCATTGAAAGTCTATAGTGAATAATATTGTATGGAATATATTATTATGGAATATTATGATTTAAGTAGTGTTAGGTATCATTATTTGAATATATATATTATATTCCTAGATCTTATATATTATTTACACCCAATTTAACTGTTAAATATGAACATGGAACATTGATTGGATTTTTGGGTTTGTTTACATTTCTGCTTTCGCCTGCCACCTGTCTGGTCCAAACCTCTTTCTTCTTCCAAAGCAATTGCACATGCACCAACAGCTAAAATGGTTAGGTTAGGTTCGGTTAGGTTGGGTTGGGTTAGGTTAGGTTAGGTTAGGTTCGGTTAGGTTCGGTTCGGTTCGGTTCGGTTCGGTTCGGTTAATGGTGTTCATCCTTGGTGATGTGGCTTTTGTAACAGAGTGTTTAGGTTGTCCCGCCGCCCGCGTGGTGTCGTCGGTTGTCGTTGTTGTCTGAATGATATTGTTTCACGCGACATGTCGAAAATGGTGTCGCAGAACACAATGTCGCAGGAAATGAGCGACCGTGTGATACGGGCTTAAGGATACATTTTATACTATAGTTTAGTTAACAACTTTATTAAATTCATATGTTAGTGAAGGTATTTACATTAATATACAGTTACCACCATTATAACAGTTAAATGTTTGTTTTTATTAAAACTTTTTACTGAGACATGTTATGACCATGTAATAGTGTCATACATATGTGTGTGTTATGTCCAGACTATTCAACCATAACATGTCATAACCATGACATGAGAGGCACACAAACACTTGCTGCAGCCTCCACACACACACACCATCCACTACACACACACACACACACACACACACACACACACACACACACACACACACACACACACACACACACACTTACACACTTGCTGCAGCCTCCACACACCCACACCATCCACTACACTACATGACACAACACACACACATACCAAGGAACATTAAAACAACACCCAGTACACCATACCATACACAAATACTATCATCTCTTACACCCTGTCCACCCCAAACCAATCTCCAGAAACACATACATACTCCAATCACTCATCAGTCCATCCAAACACTCAAAAACAACACACAGCTACATGCACCACCTCCTGACATCCACCCATCTCAATATACACACTCCAATCACCCATCAGTCCATCCAAACACTACACAACAACACACAGCTGTATGTACCACCTCCTGACACACTCCAATCACCCATCAGTCCATCCAAACACTACACAACAACACACAGCTGTATGTACCACCTCCTGACACACTCCAATCACTCATCAGTCCATCCAAACACTACACAACAACACACAGCTGTATGTACCACCTCCTGACACACTCCAATCACTCATCAGTCCGTCCAAACACTACACAACAACACACAGCTGTATGTACCACCTCCTGACACACTCCAATCACTCATCAGTCCATCCAAACACTACACAACAACACACAGCTGTATGTACCACCTCCTGACACACTCCAATCACCCATCAGTCCATCCAAACACTACACAACAACACACAGCTGTATGTACCACCTCCTGACACACTCCAATCACTCATCAGTCCGTCCAAACACTACACAACAACACACAGCTGTATGTACCACCTCCTGACACACTCCAATCACTCATCAGTCCATCCAAACACTACACAACAACACACAGCTGTATGTACCACCTCCTGACACACTCCAATCACCCATCAGTCCATCCAAACACTACACAACAACACACAGCTGTATGTACCACCTCCTGACACACTCCAATCACTCATCAGTCCATCCAAACACTACACAACAACACACAGCTGTATGTACCACCTCCTGACACACTCCAATCACTCATCAGTCCATCCAAACACTACACAACAACACACAGCTGTATGTACCACCTCCTGACACACTCCAATCACCCATCAGTCCATCCAAACACTACACAACAACACACAGCTGTATGTACCACCTCCTGACACACTCCAATCACTCATCAGTCCGTCCAAACACTACACAACAACACACAGCTGTATGTACCACCTCCTGACAACTACACATCCGAATGCTCCCTTCCCCGTGATGACAGAGTCCACCTGGCCAGGCTGAGGTGTGGCCACCACCCGGCCCTTCTGACATATCAGAAGAAGCTGGATGGAGCCATTGTAGACGCTTGTCCAGGATGTAACACAACACCCCATTCTATTAAACACATTATTGAAGACTGCAATGCACACAACCACACTCACCAACAACACAACACCTCATTCTATTAAACACATTATTGAAGATCTGTAACACACACCAACAACACAACATACACACTCTGAGGGCACTGTGGTAAAGCCTGGTTCAGACCATGGCCTTCCTCAGGAGCTGGGGGCTGCTGGGACAGACACCTTGACCAACAACTTCAACAACAACAACAACAACAACAACAACATGTCATGGTGTGTGTGTGTGTTATTACCATTCTGCAGTACGTGCTGTATGGTATGACAACGGCCGAAAATTTAACACATAATTATATTCTCTTGACACACCACCCTTCCCCCACAGGTACCATATAACTAACACCCCCTCCCTCCTGCCCCCACTGGTACGATATAACTAACTAACACCCCCCCCCCTACCCCACAGGTACCATATAACTAACACCCCCTTCCCCTCCCCACAGGTACCATATAACTAACTAACACCCCCCTCCTCCCCCCACAGGTACAATATAACTAACACCCCCTCTTCCCCCCTCAAGTATGATATAATTAACTAACACCCCTCCCTTCCTTCTCCCCACAGGTATGATATAACTAACGCCCCCCCACAGGTAGAATATAACTAACTAACCCCTTCCCTCCCCACAAGTACTAACTAACTAAATAACCAACACCCCCCCCCCCTCCCCCACAGGTACCATATAATTAACTAACACCCCCCCCTCCCTTCCACAGGTACAATATAACTAACTAACCCCTTCCCTCCCCACAAGTACTAACTAACTAAATAACTAACCCCCCCCCCCACCCCACAGGTACAATATAACTAACTAACACCCCCTCCCCTCCCCACCAGTACTAACTAACTAACTAACTAAACAACTAACTCCCCCCCACAAGTAGCACCCTCCCCTCCCCACAGGTATGATATAACTAACTAGCACCCACCCCCCTAAAAGGAAAATATAACTAACACCCCCCCCCTTCCCCACAAGTACTAACTAACTAACCCCCTCCCCACAGGTATGATATAACTAACTAACACCCCTCCCCCCTAAAAGGAAAATATAACTAACACCCCCCCCCCTACCCTCCCCCCTCCCCACAGGTACCATATAATTAACTAACCCCCCCCTCCCTTCCCCACAGGTACGGTTTTGACGCTGAGTTGTTTAGTTTTGAGTCTGGTCGTCGTTGTCCCACCGGCCCCGGCATCTACGCCTTCAAGTGCCGTCGAGCGGAGGCCCTCTTCAACCTACTACAGCTCCAGATACAGAACATCACCGAGGACGTCCCCCCCCAAGGCACCACCAGCAGCACCAACACCGGCCCGAACCCCACCGCTAACACCGTCGTCGTAGGGGGGGGCGTAGTGGTGGTACCCCCGCTGCTGCAGGCCCCACAGGACGCGGCGTCGGACGAGGGCGCCCGCGGGAACGAAGTCCGACAAGGCGGCGCCTCCGCCTCCGCCATCACCATCGGGAGTACCATCGGGAGCACCATGGTATCCACGGACATCGAAGGGTACCTAGAACCAATGCCCAGAGCTAATACCAACACTATGAATACCACCAATAACCACCACCATCACCATCATCACCATCACCGACAACAACAACACAGCAGTCTGGTATCGTCAGTGTCGGTGCCCGGTAACACCATACAACCACAACCACCACTACGAATACAAGCCACCAACAGCGTACCACCGTCGGGTAACACGACGACGACTACGAATACGGCGATGGAGGCGCTCAACGTACACTCCATGGGTGCCTGTCTCATTAACCGATACAACAACGCCGCCTCCTCCATCGGGGTCGCGACGGGCGGCTCCATAGGGTACTCGGGGGGTGCGGGGGGCGTCGGGGGTGGTGTCTTAGGGTACGGTTCGGGTTCGGGGGGCGATCGTGTTGGTGGTAGTAGTGATCTTGGGTATAGGTCTAGTTTCGATCGCGGCCACAACAACAACACAAACAACAACAACAACAGTTTCCTATTCAGAGATGGGTTAGGGACCGACGCCAGTGATAGCGGCGATGGGAGTAGTGTGGTTGGGGGGGGCGGGGGGGGCAGTGTAGGGGGGAGGCCTGTGAGTAGTAGCGGTGGGGGAGGATTGGCACGGTCGCCGGCGTCACCCCCCGCGCCCCTCAGCCCCCTCACGGTCACCCTATACAGCGGGGGGGGCTCGGACGACACGCCCCCAACCCCGGGCCGCGAGCACCCCCCGCCACCGACGACCCCCACCTCCACCGACCCCCCAAACAACACCATGCGCGATCGTGTGCGAGTAAACCACGTATCACACATCGTCTCGTACGAATCCCACCCAACCCCCACCAGACCCTACGACGCACCCCATACCACACCCACCAACACCAGCAGCAGACCCTACGACGCACCACACACCACACCCAATCGCACCGTGCCCTTCCCATCATGCCAAAACAACATAACGACAACATCAACGCAACTTAACACAATTGGTGGCAGCGGTGGGAGACGCTCGAGATCATTCCTAAATAACACCTCAAACAATACTACTACCAAGAACACCACTACTATCTTAGGGCACCACCACACTAACAACACCAACACCAACACCACCACCAATACCACGTTAGGGCACCACCATCATCACCATCACCAACACAAACAAAAGAATACCACCAATACTAACACCAACGCTGCCTCTTCATCATCCACGTTAGGGCACCACCACACCAACACCAGTACCATAGGGCACCACCACACCAACCTCATCGGGCACCACCATCACCATCACTACGACCCCGATGACGACGGATGCGATGATGTTAATGTTTACGTTAATATCGCGGCGCCCGATCGAAGTCACGACCGAGCGCCTGTCTATGTCAACTTACAGGATAAAGTGGTGGGGGCGGGGGGAGGGTTAGAGGGGCCTGTGGTACCCCCCCGCCCCTCACTCACACTACCCCCATCACTATCATCGTCAGGGGGGGGTATGGGGGCACTGATAGACGACGGGGGCGTTTGCTGCGGGGGCGGCATTAGTGGGGGCGGCTCCGGGTCTTCAAATTCCAATACCACCAACACCACCACCACCACCGACACAACAGACCCCCCCTTACACCACTACCCCCACCCCCACCACCACCACCCCCACCTACAACAACACCACCACCTACACCACCTACAACAACAACAACAACAACAACACCACAATCATCACAACAACTCGTCATCATCGTCATCGCAACTCAACTACGTCATTGTCGAACTGGAAGTCAACTCGGACTCCTCGACGGCGGTACCCCCCCCACAGAGCCCCCCGGGGTCGATCACGTCGGGTCTGGAGTCCCCCCATCGCACCACCAACACCACCAACACCAACACCAACAACACCACCACCACCGAGGGTTACACCGAGATCGACTTCATCAAGACGGCGGCGATATCGTCGTGTGCCGCTAACGCCAACCCGACGCTTGAGGTTGGATGCTCGAGGAAGACGCGGCACAACTCGACGTTTGCGAATCCCGTCGTGGTGCGGACCCGGCGGAACTCCTCGCTGTCCGATTGATGATGAGCGTCGTCGTCGTATTGGGGTGTGAATCCATAGTGTTTACGATGAAGGAATTAAAGGCGTAAATCGTCGCTTTCGGATTGATGATTACCTTCGTCGTCGTATGGGGGTATGCAAGACAATCCATAGTATTACCGATACGATGATGTGGTATGCAAGAAAATCTACTATGGTGTTTACGATGATTACTGTCGTCGTATGGGGGTGTCAACTAAGCATGGTATGCAAGAAAATCTACCATAGTGTTTACGATGAGGTGGTGCGCACTCGACGGAACTCATCACTCGGATTGATGATAAGCCATAGTGTTTACGATGATGTGGTATGCTAGAAAATCTACCATAGTGTTTACGATGAGGTGGTATGCACTCGGCGCAACTCATCGCTATCAGATTGATGATTGCCATCATCGTATGGGGGTGTTAACTAAGCTGTCGTGGTATGCAAGAAAATCCATAATGTTTACGACGAAGGAACTAAAAGCGTCGTGGTATGCAAGAAAATTGCTTTCGGATTAATGATAAGCCATAGTGTTTACGATGAAGGAATTAAAGGCGTAAATCCATAGTGTTTGCGATGAAGAAAATCCATGGTGTTACCGATACAATGAAGGCGTCGTCGTATGGGGGTGTTGATCCATAGTATTTACGATGAAGAAAATCCATGGTGTTACCGATACAATGAAGGAACTAAATGTGTCATGGTATGCAAGAAAATCCAGCATGGTGTTTACTATGATTATATACTGTCGTATGTAGGTGTGAACTAAAGGCATCATGGTATGCAAGAAAATCCATAGTATTTACGATGGTGTGGGACTGGTACGATGAAGGAACTAAGCGTCGTTGTGGTATATAAGAAAATCCATAGTGTTTACGATGATTATTGTCATAATCCATAGTATTTACGATGATGTGGTATGCAAGAAAATCCATAGTATATACGATGATGTGGTATGCAAGAGTATCCACCATGGTGTATACGATGATGATGTGATACCATAATACGAAGCTCTCCCTAGGCATCGTAAAAACTATGGATATTTTTTCTTGCATACGACCTTTAATACGATGCTTTAATCAGGCATCGTAAATACTATGGGTATATTTTCTTGCATACGACCTTTAATACGAAACTCCCCTAGGCATCGTAAACACTATGGATATTATTTCTTGCATACCACCATAATACGACGCTCTTACCATGCATCGTAAACACTATGGATATTATTTCTTGCATACGACCTTTATACGACACT
>JAWQEG010006784.1:0-2500 GCA_033782935.1 Petrolisthes cinctipes | reverse complement strand
TAATGTTTTACCAGGGTACAAGGAATTTTTGAGAGAGTAATTGAACAAAAGTCGATACCAAGTTAAATTGAGAGAGAGAGAGAGAGAGAGAGAGAGAGAGAGAGAGAGAGAGAGAGAGAGAGAGAGGAAGAGATAGAGAGAGAGAGAGAGTGAGAGAGAGGAAGTGAGAGAGAGAGAGGAAGTGAGGGAGAGAGAGAGAGAGACAGAGGAAGGAAGGAAGTGAGGGAAAAAGAGAGAGAGAGGAAGTGAGGGAAAAAGAGAGAGAGAGAGAGGAAGTGAGAGAGAGAGTGAGTTATAAATGTGACCTTACCTGACCCAACCCTAACCCCCCCACACTCCTTCCCCCAACCCCCCACACTCCCCATTCTAGTCCCCCCCAATCTAACCTAACCCCCCCCCACTCCCCCCAATCTAACCCAACCCCCCCCCACACCCCCAATCTAACCCCCCCCCACACCCCCAATCTAACCCCCCCCCACACCCCCCAATCTACCCCCCCACTCCCTCCAATCTAACCCCACCCCCCAATCTAACCCACTCCCCCCAACACCCCCCCCTAATCCCCCAATCTACCCCCCCCCCCCAATATTTTACGTTCAAGTCTTATATGAAATTAAAGTTTAAAAACTCAAAATATATCCTGGTTTTATTATACCCAAAAAAAAAAAAAAAAAAAAAAATAGAAAAAATAGTAGATAATTAAGATATATAGAAAAAAAAATATATATATAGAAAAATAATAATAAAATAATAGAAAAAATAATAGATAATAAAATATATAGAAACATAGATAATAAAATAAAATAATAGATGATAAAATGTATAGAAAAATAATATAATTAATAGCAGATAATAAAATATATAGAAAAATAATAATAATAAAATATATAGAATAATAATATTAAAATATATAGAATAATAATAATAATATTTAGAAAAAAAAAATATATATAGAAAAATAATAGTAATAAAATATATAGAAATAATAATATCATTATTAGTAGATAATAAAATATATAGAAAAATAGTAGATAAAATATATAGAAAAAATAATAAAATTAATAATATGCTAATAAAATAATAATGTAATAATAGAAAAAAATAGTAGATAATAAAATATGTAGAATAATAATAATAAAATACATAGAAAAATAGTAATAAAATAATAGAATTAATAGTAGATAATAAAATATATAGAAAAAATAATAAAAATAAAATATATAGAAAAAAAATATGTATATAGAAAATTAATAATAAAATAATAGAAAAAATATTAGATAATAAAATATATAGAAAAATAATAATAAAATATATAGAAAAAATAATAATAAAATGAATAATATGCTAATAAAATAATAATAAAATTAATAAAATAATAGAAAAAGAAGTAGATAATAAAATATATAGAATAATAATATAATTAATAATAGATAATAAAATATACAGAAAATTAATAATATAATTAATAGTAGATAATAAAATATATAGAAAAATAATGATAAAATAAAATAATAGATAAAATATATAGAAAAATAATAATAAAATAGTAGATAATAAAATAAATATGATAATAGAAAAAATAGTAGATAATGAAATATATAGAAAAATAGTAAAATATATAGAAAAAATAATAATAATAAAATAATAGAAAAAATAGATCATAATAAAATATATAGAAAAAAATAAAATAAAATAGATAAAATAATAATAAAACGAAAAAAATAGTAGATAATGAAATATAAAGAAAAATAATAACAAAATTAATATGATAATAGAAATAAATCAGTATCATATCAAAATATAATCATACAACAACAACACCTTATGTCAACTCAACCCCCTCAATTATTATTATTATTATTATTATTATTATTATTATTAGGTGGTGCAAAATTATACACGTGTTGTTCTTTATTATTATTATTATTATTATTATTATTATTATTATTATTATTATTATTATTATTATTATTATTATGAGGTGGTGCAAAATTATACACGTGTTGTTCTTTATTATTATTATTATTATTATTATTATTATTATTATTATGAGGTGGTGCAAAATTATACACGTGTTGTTCTTTATTATTATTATTATTATTATTATTATTATTATTATTATGAGGTGGTGCAAAATTATACACGTGTTGTTCTTTATTACCAAGATATTATTTACTAAGATGGAAGGAAAGTGTTGGTGGATATTATTATTATTATTATTATTATTATTATTATTATTATTATTATTATTATTTGGGAAGGAAACTCTCTTTAATACAAGTTTTATTGAAGATAAGGCATTACTATGATTTGGTATATTATCTGTAAGTGGTAGTGGTGGTAGTGGTGGTGATGGTGGTGGTAATGGTGTTGGTAGCGGTGGTGGTAATGGTGGTAGTAATGGTGTTAGTAGCGGTGTTGGTAGCGGTGGTGATAGTGGTAGTAGTGGTGTTGGTAGTGGTGGTGGTAATGGTGGTGGTGGTGGTAGTGGTGGTAGTGG
>JAWQEG010006783.1:0-46370 GCA_033782935.1 Petrolisthes cinctipes | reverse complement strand
TAACGCTCCCAGGCTTGTCATTCAGGATTCATACATGTAAACAATTCACACGACTGACTGATCAACAAACAACAAACACCACAACAGTCTTCTTATACATACATACATACATACATACAGTTTGAGCAAAGAGGCAAAAGCATGAACACTAGATTAGGTTGGATTGATTAGATTAGATCGGATTAGAGATTATAATATAGGTTTAGGGTAGATCAGATTAGATTATAGAATAGATTCCATACGATTATATTTTGTCACTTCATGTTGATATAAGAAAAAAAATTGTGGTGGTTGTGTGATTGAGATTAGACACAACACCCTGTAGTCTCACACTCCTTTACACTTCCCTCTCACTCTCTCCCTCACACTCTCTCCCATTCCTCATCTCACGTCCCTCACACTCTCTCCCCCACACTCCCTCCCTCCCATTCCTCATCTCACATCCCTCTCACTCTCTCCCCATCCTCCCTCCCTCCCATTCCTCATCTCACGTCCCCCTCACACTCTCTCCCTCATCCTCCCTCCCATTCCTCATCTCACATCTCTCACACACTCTCCCCCATCCTCCCTCCCTCCCATTCCTCATCTCACGTCCCTCTCACTCTCCCCCTCATCCTCCCTCCCTCACACACTCTCCCTCATCCTCCTCCTCCCTCCCATTCTCATCTCACGTCCCTCACACTCTCCCCTCATCCTCCCTCCCTCCCATTCTCATCTCACATCCCTCACACTCTCCCCCATCCTCCCTCCCTCCCTCCCTCCCATTCCTCATCTCACATCCCTCACACTCTCTCCCCCATCCTCCATCCCTCCCTCCATTCCTCATCTCACATCCCTCACACACTCTCCCCTATCCTCCCTCCCTCCCATTCCTCATCTCACGTCCCTCACACACTCTACCTCATCCTCCCTCCCTCCCATTCCTCATCTCACGTCCCTCTCACTCTCCCCCTCATCCTCCCTCCCTCCCATTTCACATCTCACATCCCTCACACTCTCTCCCCCATCCTCCCTCCCTCCCATTCCTCATCTCACGTCCCTCACAAACTCTCCCCCTCATCCTCCCTCCCATTCCTCATCTCACGTCCCTCTCACTCTATCCCTCATCCTCCCTCCCATTCCTCATCTCCCCCATCCTGTGTTTTCATCAATTTATGTGGGTCCTTCATTCGCACTTTCGCTTGATGCAGCCTTGTTACCGAAGAGGAGGGGAGGAGAGGGGAATGGGAGAGGTGGGAGTAAAGGAGGGGAGGGGGGAGAGGTGGGGGTAAAGGAGGGAGGGGAGGGAAGAGGGGAATGGGAGAGTGGGAGAGAGGGGAATGGGAGAGGTGAGAGTAAAGGAGGGGAGGGGAGGAGAGGGGAATGGAGAGGTGGGAGTAAAGGAGGGGAGGAGAGGGGAATGGGAGAGGTGAGAGTAAAGGAGGGGAGGGAAGAGGGGAATGGGGGAGGTGGGAGTAAAGGAGGGGAGGGAAGAGGGGAATGGGAGAGGTGAGAGTAAAGGAGGGGAGGGAAGAGGGGAATGGGGGAGGTGGGAGTAAAGGAGGGGAGGGGAGAGGGGAATGGGAGAGGTGAGAGTAAAGGAGGGGAGGGAAGAGGGGAATGGGGGAAGTGGGAATAAAGGAGGGGAGAGTAAAGGAGGGGAATGAGAAAGGGGAGAGTAAAGGAGGGGAATGAGAAAGGAGAGTAAAGGAGGGGAGGGGAGGGAAGAGGGGAATGGGAGAAGTGAGAGTAAAGGAGGGGAATGGGAGAGGTGAGAGTAAAGGAGGGGGTTACAATTCATTCCCAACTCTACTATGCTGTGAGAGGAGGATGGGGGATGAGAATGTGAGGGATGGGGAATGGATAAGGAAGGAGAGAGTTTAGAGGACTGGTGATGAGGAATGGGAGGGGAAGGAGTGAAGGGAGAGAGGAGAGAATGTGCTAGGGGAAGAAAGAGCAAAACGTGAGAGAAGAGTGAAAAGTCGAGTGTGTGAAAGTGGAAGGATAAAAACGTGAGAATGGGAAGGAGAGGAATGAGAGGGAGGAAGAGAGTATAAAGTAACAGGGAGAGAGCGAGAAAGGATGAAGGGAAGGTGAGAGAGAAATGGGAGGGAGGGAGAGAATGTAAAGTAACAGAGAGGGAGGGAGGGGCAGAGAGAGAGCGAGAAAGGATGAAGGGAAGGTGAGAGAGGAATGAGAGGGAGGAAGAAAGTAAAGTAACAGAGAGAGAGAGAGAGAGAGAGAGAGAGAGAGAGAGAGAGAGAGAGAGAGAGAAAAGTAACACAGAGAGAGAGAGAGAGAGAGAGAGAGAGAGAGAGAGAGAGAGAGAACAAGGACGTGAGGGAAGGGTAAGGGAAGATGCCGTTTTTCTTCATTTAGGAAGTGGTAGAAACGAGAGAGGGAAGAGGGAGAGTGACAGCCATGGAGGGGAGGGGGCGGGGAGGGAGAGGAGGAGTAAGGGAAGGATGGGGTACCAGGGGGGGTTGGGGGGGGGGTTTGAGGGGAGTGAGGAAGGTGTAAAGGAGGCCAGGAGAGGGAGGACAGAGAAGGAAGTGAGGTAACAAGGATAAACAAGGAAGTAAAACATAAATAAACTAAATAGACGTGTGTAAAACAGAGAGAGAGAGAGAGAGAGAGAGAGAGAGAGAGAGAGAGAGAGAAAGAAAGAGAGAGAGAAGGGGTTCGGGAGAATACACAGTAGCATATAAAGTTTCATGAATACTCAAATCTTACACACTTTGCGGTTTTAAGAGAGAGAGAGAGAGAGAGAGAGAGAGAGAGAGTGGATAGATAACTTCGAATCATCCTCACAAAAACCACCAACACCAATGTAAACTTGAGAGGATTGGACGTGACACTTGTGCTTCTATTTACCACTTCTCCCTCCACGACAACATCTGTAAGCACGTCAGTCTCTGTGTGTGTGTGTGTGTGTGTGTGTGATCCCTCTTCTGTGTCGTAATATATGTAAGCACGTCAGTTTCTGTGTGTGTGTGTGTGTGTGTGTGTCTCGTAACATCTGTAAGCACGTCAGTTTCTGTGTGTGTGTGTGTGTGTCGTAACATATGTAAGCACGTTAGTTTCTGTGTGTGTGTGTCTTATGTATCTTTTGAGGGTAAATTAGTGCCTGGGCTAATACTGATTCCTCCAAACAATGCCACGAAACAGATCCCTCTTTTAAAGTAACATAAAGCTCGTGTTGTTTCGTGGAATAGTTTGGTGGAATGACAGACCTTCTAATTCACCACAAACAAGAGACTCTTCCTTCACCTTTAAATCGGTGGTGTCGTACATATTAAAAAGTGATTATGGTTATCTCGTCCACATTAAAACTGAATATATTCCACGAGAACAAGTCTCTCTCTCTCTCTCTCTCTCTCTCTCTCTCTCTCTCTCTCTCTCTCTCTCTCTCTCTCTCTCTCTCTCTCTCAAAACCGCAAGGTGTGTAAGGTTTGAGTATTCATGAAACTTTATATGCTACTGTGTATTTCTCCACTCTCTCTCTCTCTCTCTCTCTCTCTCTCTCTCTCTCTCTCTCTCTCTCTCTCTTAGTTATATATATTCTACAGTCGCGAAATAAATCTCATTCTAATCTATATTGGTGCTTTTCAATAATTCATTGTTACTTTTTTTGTAATGCTCTTTTCTTAGATGTAAAATTCACCCCTATTGTACTGTAGCACAAGGTCAGACTTCTTCCCTTCTCGGACACTTCACTCATCACCAACACCATCGATTCTTGTATCCAAAAAACGACCATCAAAGTAACCAGTATAAAGCCACCTTGATGATAATATAGAAGGACAATAGAAAGGAGGCTAAGAGAGATACATCATCATAATCTACTTTGTTGTTGCTTACGTAAAACCAGTCTTGTACGTGTGCCTCTGTGTGTGTGTGTTGCCAACGTGAGACAGCATCAGAGGCAGGAGCCAATGACGTGGGTATGTTTGTGAGCAGGGAAAGGTGTTGTCAGCAGAACGAGGAGGGACAGGGGAAGGGGAGGGGGAAGGGGTTGTGTGGAGGAGGAGGAGGTAGAGGGTATGAGGAGGGAAGAGGGACAGGGAAAGGGATTGTGAACAGAGGGAAGGAGGGACAGGGGAAGGGGTAGGGGTTGTGTGTGAACAGAGGGAGGAGGAGGGAGGAGGGACAGGGAAAGGGATTGTGAACAGAGGGAGGAGGGACAGGGAAAGGGGTTGTAAATAAGGGAAGGAACAAGGGGTAGAGGGTATAAGAAAAGAGAAGAGGGACAGGGGAAGGGGTCGTGAACTGAGGAAGGATGGACGGGGGTAGAGAGTATGAGGAGCTAGGGACGAGGGACAGGGGGAGGGTGGAGAAGGGGTTGTAGAGGGTATGACAGTATAGCCTAAGTAGAGGGAGGAGGGAGGAGGGGAAGGGGTTGTGAATAGAGGAAGGAGGGACAGGGGGGTACAGCAGTGAATGAGTAGAGTCACATGCACTAACAACTTTGACTGAGAGCCAACAACCAACACTGCACCTCTCCTGGTTCTGGCACTCACTATCTCCCTCTCCTCGACTCACTCAACACCCAACAGCACATCTCACACACCTTTTGTTTATATTATATCTTTTTTTTATGATGTACAGTATCTTTAAACTATAGATTGTAGCGCTCACTCTCTAGTATAACTGAAGACATCTGCCTCTGTTTGCATGTCTGTGTGTGTCTGTGTCTTCATGCCAGTCTGTTGTTGATGTTAGTCTTTCAATATGTCCATCTGTTACTTGTCTGTGTCTAGTTATCTTTTATCTTTTGTTTAGTGGCTGTATTGACAAAACTCATATTAAATCAGAAGTACTTAGCCTGCTTAACACATGAAATTCCCGTCCATAATAGTAGGAAAATAAAACAGAATGAATGGTTGACTCATTAATTTTGTCCGGTACTGTACCTCGCTAATTACACGTCAGGTAGTCAGGAGGGGAAATAAATATAGCCTACACACACGGTGGTCTTGAGATGCCTTTGACCTTGTGTATGAGCAACGGGACTTTGACCTCTGCTAAAAATGTTAAGGGAACCTGTGATGTAGTCAGAAAATTGAAGATAAATGAGTCCTTTAAATACTGCCACGAAACACACACACCTATAAGGAAGGAGCTTGTTTCGGGGCATGGTTAGGTGGAATCACAGAAGCCTCCAGTTTTTTATACACGATCACAGGGTCCTTAAGGGGGTAATATACACTTTTGGAACATTGGAGTGCCTTGATTCCTCCAAAGTATGCCAGGAAACAACAGGACCAGATGATGGCCTGTTGCATGAAATAGTTTGAAGGAATAATTTTCTACAGATTTACTAACACTATAATATCCCCTTAATTCTCTGTGGTTTGGTCGACTCACGTGTTGGGTCTTTCATGGTTCGTGTTTTTCTAAGGGTGTAATACAGGATGTTGTTGTGTGTATTGTTTGGTTGAAATCTTGTAGTAGCAATGTATACAGTTATGATGATGGTGTGGTGAGGTAAGTATTAAAGATTGACAGGTTATAAAATAGGTGGTTGGGTAGAGCTATAGTGTGGGGGACGTAAGAGGAGGTGATGGTGGTGGTGGGGTTTGGTGTGGGGAGGGGTAGGGTGGTGGTGGTGTGAGAGGATGGGGTGGTGGTGATAGTGGTGTAGTTATGGGTGGGGTGGGGTGGTGTGGTGTGAGAGGATAGGGTGGTGGTAATGGTGGTGTGGTTTAGAGAGAGGGAGGGGTGGAGGGAGGTGTGATGGGGTGGTGATTAAATTGGAACCGGTCTAGAGTGCCTATTGTACCTTATAGTAGTGGTGGAAATAAGACAAAAAAATACTGTAGTTATACTGTATACATTTCAAGGCCATTTACACTGTGTCTTTTGCCAATATTAACTCAAAAGATTTTGTTTTACAGGAAAGAGTTTTTTTTTTTTTTTTATGCGTGTTACATATATATATATATATATTTCAAAAGGGTTGTATTATTCAATGGACATGCAGTTTTGTGGTGATTATCTTATGGCTGATTGTCAAACTCTGTGGGAACCTCACGCTCATCTTCAACCCAATCAACACCAGTGAAGTGGGCCAGTCGGTTATAGTGTTTATAAAAGAAGGAGATGTGGAGAAAAACTCAGTGACATTAATAAAGGACCCTGTGATCGTGTATGAGAACTGGTGGCTTCTGATTCCTCCTGACTATGCCACGAAACAAGCTCCTTCCATATAGGTGTGTGTGTGTTTCGTGGCAATATTTGAAGGACTCGCTAACCTCCAATTCTCTGACTACATCATAGGGTCCCCTAATAAGAGGCCGAAGATGGAAGGCCACTGTAGGATTCCGCCAAACTCTTAATTACTCCAAAGTATGTCAGGAAACAGCAGGACTAGATGAACAATAATAATGGTGGTCTGTTGCTTTGGAATAGTTTGCAGGAATCAGTTGTTCCAGATTTACCAACACTCTTTCCCTTCCATCCCTTTCCCCTTCCTCTTTCTCTTCCTCATCCTTCTCTTCCTTCCCTTTCCTTCCTCTTCCTCCGACTCCTCCTCCTTCTCCTCCTCCTTTTCCCATTTCTCATTACTCTCCCCTTCATCTGAACCACGTTAAGCAACAGACCAAGTGGTAAAGTATTTGTTTAGAAGAATATAAAATAGATAGTGGTTTAAAAATAAGATGTATAAATAAGATAAACTCTGTTGTTGACAAGAGTTGGAAGGTCATGACACCAAAGAAGTGACGTGTTGGAAACTCAGTAAAGTATTATGTGAGGATTTAGCCGGCAAGCACCGTGTTCTAATTCTAATACAAGGCAGAATATATTGACTATGTAGTAATGCAGAGACGATACACACACACGAGAGAGAGAGAGAGAGAGAGAGAGAGAGAGAGAGAGAGAGAGAGAGAGAGAGAGAGAGAGAGATAATACACCAAGAGAGAGAGAGACATATAATACACAAAAGAGAGAGAGAGACATATAATACACAAGAGAGAGAGAGAGAGAGAGAGAGAGAGAGAGAGAGAGATGAGAGAGAGAGAGAGAGAGAGAGAGAGAGAGAGAGAGAGAGAGACATACACACGAGAGAGAGAGAGAATTATTGTGCATATTCTCTCAGGGAGATTGTATGACCTAGTTTATGTGGGTGGTCATTATACTTGGCGTCAGGTAACATCATCTTACAACAACTGCTTACAGTGTCCAGTGCCAGCCTGGGTATTCATGACCATCCTTCTTTATACTGACCCTCTTTTGTATTTATGTGTGTATCTATGCATCTATCTGTAATCCATGACCCTCTCTTTGTATTTATGTGTGTAACCATGCATATATCTGTAATCCATGACCTTCTTTTTGTATTTATGTATGTATCCATGCATCTATCTGTAATCCATGACCTTCTCTTTGTATTTATGTATTTATCCATGCATCTAACCGTGATAAAGAAAGCAGGTTCAACATTTTCCTATTGCATTTGTTTAGAGAATTAACACCAGGGCTCAACATTTTCCTCATTGCATTAGTTTAAAGAATTAACACCAGGGCAACTGCACGCATCCTCTCTTCCTCATCTCTTGTTTTGATAGCCATGACGATAAAATATACTCACTCTCCATTGCATCAGTTTCATGGAGGGGAGGAGGGGAGGAGAGCACAGTGTTGATGAATCTGGAGCATCTACTACGTGAATCCTCCAAACTATTCCAAGCAACAGGCCAGCCACCGTTGTATTGGTTAAGGGGGTGCGGGAGTAGGGGACAGGCTCAGGGGGTGCGGGAATAAGGGGACAGGCTTGGGGTGGGTAGAAAAGCCTGTCCCCTTATTCCCGCACCCCCTTAACCACCCCCCCAAGCCTGTCCCCCTACTCCCTCACCCCCAAACCCCCCCCCAAGCCTGTCCCCCTACTCCCGCACCCCCCCCAAGCCTGTCCCACTACTCACGCACCCCCTTAATCTGGTCCCGTTTCCTGAGACATACATTGGAGGAAACAGCAAAAAAGCTCTCTGATAATATTATATAGTGGTGGCATTTATTAGTCCTTGACCAGACTTCCCTTTACATCCTGAGGGTCAAGGAATATGTGTCACGACTGTACCAAAAGCATACTGAGAGAATAAACTAGACGACGACGCATCCTTGGGAAATGATACACACACACCAACTCATGTTTATTTTATACACACACACACACACACACACACACACACTAACTGCTGTTTCTTTCACACACAAACACACACACACACACCAACTCCTGTTTATTTTATACACACACACACACACACACACCAACTGCTGTTTCTTTCACACACACACATACACACACACACACACACCAACTCCGTTTCTTTCACACACACACATAAACACACACACACCAACTCCTGTTTGTTTTATACACACACACCAACTGCTGTTTGTTTTGGAGTCCTCATAGGCTAGGCTTGGCTGTCACGTTGGGTCTTGGCGTTTTGGATTACTACATGACATTGTGTGTGTGTGTGTGTGTGTCCTTGCTTGTGTGTTCCTTGTTTTATTGCTTGTCTGCCTGCTTGTGTGTTCCAATGTTTTTATTGCTTGTCTGCCTGCTGGTTTGTTGCTTGTTTTATTGCTTTTCTTGTTTGTGTTGCTTGTTTTTCTTATTTTTCTTGTTTGTGTTGCTTGTTTTTACTGTTTTTTCCTTCTTGTTTGTTGCTTGTTTTCTTGTTTTCTTGTTTGTGTTGCTTGTTTTACGGCTTTTCCGTCTTGTTTGTTGCTTGTTTTTCTTGATTTTCTTGATTGTGTGTTTCTTGTTTTATTACTATTATTCCTTTTTGCTTGTTCCATGTGTCATTTATATACTTTTCTCACTTGTATTTTTTTTTTTTTTTGCTTGCTTTATTGATATTTTTGCTTCTGCCTGTTTGTTCGTTGCTTTTTTAATTAATACTTTTCGTGCTTGAGTGCCTGCTTCTATGTTTTGTGTGGTGTGTGTGTGTGTGTGTGTGTGTGTGTGTGACAGGTTTGTTTGTATTGGTTGGATTCGAAAAACACGTGTTGAAACAGTAGTAGTAGTAGTAGTAGTAGTAGTGTTATGTTAAGATAGGTAGTACAGTGTTGGTAAATCTGGAGCAACTGATTCCTCCAAATTATTCCAAGCAACAGAGAGAGAGAGAGAGAGAGAGAGAGATGAGGAAGGACGGAAGGCAGGAAGAGAGAGATGAGGAAGGAAGGCAAGAAGGGAGGGAGAGAGAGAGAGGGAGGTAAGGGGGATCTACCTCCCTCCCTTTGTAACTCTACTCCTCATGTGGTAACGGAGGGGGAGTTGGGGGGAGGAGGGATGGAGGAAAACAGCCCAGAGTTATGATGGGAGGAAGGGAGGGAAGAGATGAGGGGAGGGAGGGAAGGAGAGATGTGGGAGGGAAGGACGTATAAACATCTTACACCTATTTACTCTGTCACTATGTTGATATGCACTCGCTTTATTTTCTGAGAGAGAGAGAGAGAGAGAGAGAGAGAGAGAGAGAGAGAGAATATTTGAGAAGGAGGAAAGGAGGCCAGACAATAATAATGATGTGAAAAGAAGGAGGAATTAAGGGAATGATAAAAGACAGACAGAGGGAGATAGAAGAGTAGGAGAAGAGAGACTGTGAATAGAGAAGGAATGAAGGAAGGTAAAAGAATACAGAGAAAGAAAGTATTGAAGAGGACTATAGTAAGTGATTGTGAGAACGTGATGTACAGTTGAGGACACATGTAACAAGACACACCTAAAAAAATCGCGGCCCCTCATTGAGCATAATTGTACAGTGGCTCGTCCTAACCTATTATGCTTGATGAGGGGCCCCGTTTCAGGTGTCTCAGTTTCATGTGTTTGCAACTGTACATACATGACCATCCTAAATAGCTACTGTATTACTCGCATCACTTTAACACTTAATTAATTACATGTTAGTCCTTTCGCTTTCCCCTTTCACCAGTCTTATCTCTACTCTAATCCTTTTTTCTCCATCAATCAGTTATGCATATCTAATCTCTCACCCACTGCTTGTTGTTGTTGCTGTAGGTCATATATACCTCCATGGTCATATTATGGAAAGTTTATCATGCCCTTCCTCCTTTGCATTTGTATGTGATATTTATTAATTTTTCATGTGTTTTCTCTTGTCTTGTTGTTCATCATGCCTCCTCTCTTTTTAATTCCCGTCGTTTATTTCAAGTATCATTTTTTCATGATTATTTTTTTCTTATCATCTCTTCTGCTGTTCTTCCCTCTCTTATCTCTCTCAGTCCTCTCTCTCTCTCTCTCTCTCTCTGCCTCCTTCCCCCCTTTATTGTAATATATTTAATTATCCCATTTTCCTACCCCTGTTTTTTTTTTATCTCTTCTCTTTTTCTCCACCTCTACTTCTTTACTTTCCACTTTGCACCTTATTTGTTATCACTCCTCTGTCTCGTTCCTTTTCTCTTCCCAAACAGACAGACAGAGAGACAGACAAAGAGAGAAACAAACAAACAGACAGACAGACAAAGAGAGAAACAAACACTCAAACAGAGAGACACAGAGAGACAGACATAACACCATTATAGACTATCATGGCCACATCTCTGCCATCAACTCTTCCCTTTCTATTTTCTCCTTTATCTGTAATGTGCTTTGTCTCTCTTCACTTCCACTCCTTCATCATCCCCTTCTTTACTGCACTTTCCTCCCCTCTCCTCCCCTCCCATCCCCTCCCCTCTCCTCCTCTCCTCTTGTATTACTGTTGACTCTAGCAATAATATAAATACTCATCCTTTAAAAGAGAGTGAATAACTTCTAAGCTTTTGTTTTCAGTAACAAATCTTAATGTTTTTTTCTACCTCTATAACCCTCATCTAGATCATTTATATTACCGGTATTTACATTTTTAATACTGTCTTTTCGTTTACAGGACTCCAATGTCTTGAGTCGGAAGTCGCGTGCAAAGATGGGTCAAAATGTATACCACTCAGTTGGAAGTGTGACTATTCCCCTGACTGTCTCGACCACTCAGATGAACCACCAGACTGTCGTAAGTATCATATTCAATTGTATTGGGGTAGCTGAATGAGCTGATGTTGTCCCAGAAAGATGACAATGATGCAGTTTAAATTTTAGTTAGGAGAGACTTAGTTTTGATATTATACCATCCTGTTGTGGATTACAGTATTAGGTACAGTATTACAGTATTAAGTTAGGTTAGATCAGGTGAGGGTAAATTTACAGAAGTACTGAGTTCACTATATTGGATAAATATTGAAAGAATTGCCGTTATCACATACGGTTTTTCTATGTTCATTACCCACTTATTTAGATCATTCTAAGACTATTTTCTTCTATGGCATTTCCTCTGCAAATGCCCCATTTCCAATGGGGCATTTTGAAATTAACCTGACCTGACCTAACCTAACCTAACCTAGACCACAGCAGACTACCGGGACCTAACCTGGGCAAACTACCGGGATATAACCGGTGTAAACTATCATAAAATGACTGGGGCAAATTCCCGGGACCTAGCCGGATGTGGTAACACTGCACTGCCCTAGCCAAGAACACAGTACTTCTGTAATACTGTAATACCCAGGTGAGGTCTACCTAATTCTACTTAATGCGTTGTAGTGTGTTTCAGACGAATCTAGTTCAAATATGGTGAAAATTAGGTGTTTTCGGAGATTGGGTTGGGGGAGGGGGGGGTGATATCTCCCAAAACACTAATTTGTGACGGATGTGAACAATAAATTCATTAAAAACACACTATAAAACATTGCATTCTGAAAACCTCAAATCGAAAACAAATTATTACCTATCTTCAAGGCTTGGATCAGTCTGTAATCCTCTTTTTCCCATATAGCTGAAGCATACTGCGGCAGTTTCCGTTGCAACGTGACCCACAAGTGTCTGCCTCAGGGTTGGGTTTGTGATGGAGAGGCTGACTGTGGTGCTGGAGACACATCTGATGAAGACAGTGCTACATGTAAGTCATAATTGTACTTGCAGTTACTATTTATACAGTACAGGTATGGTAATTCTCTTTGTCCTTAGTGAAGAAGCAAAAGTCAGTTTCACATATGTTTATATGCATGCAAGTATCTGCTGGATGTTCCCTGTTTCAAGATGGGTAAATTCTATTGTATATTATATTTTACAGTACTTTTTTACTGTTCCCACAGTGGTTCATTTGTCGTCATGCCAAAATATACAAATGAAGAGTTAATTGAATCATTTCTATACACAGGTAAAAAAGGAAACACATGTCCACTCAACTACTACAGGTGTAAAGACGACATCACCTGTGTTCTCTTGAGACGACTCTGTGATAGATCTCTTGACTGTCCTGATGGTAGTGATGAAGGACAATTCTGCAGTGAGTACAGTTCACAGTTTTTTTTTTTTTTTTTTTTCATTTCATTCTGTATAACTGTTCCTCTTTCTATATGAGGGATTTTTTTTATCATATAAGCTACACTTGAAGTATATTGCCAAATGAATTTTTCCTCTTTGTGTGTAGTTGCTCTTCCATATTCATGCACAACTATTTTTCCACAGAACATATACTTTTCTATCAGCATTTTTCATTAATTTTGTAATACTGTAGATACATTTTATATGGTGTTTTTATCCACTGATATTTGTTTGAAGCCATCATGGTTCAGAAAGTTCAGATTTAACTGCAACCATAATCATGGGGCACCATCCTTTGGCTCAGCCTCACTAACTATTTACTGTACAGCTAATTGTTTTGTACTCCTTATAAATGTCTTTGCACATAGGCTAATTGTGGCTATGGGTATGGTATATTTTCCACTTATATTTCCTTGTCACTCTTGTCCGTGCTACACCTTCCTCCTTCCCCCAGATAACACGAGCCAATGCCAAGGCCATCTGTGCAGCTATGGGTGTACTCCTACAGACAAAGGCCCTCAGTGTTATTGTGGTAATGGACAGCAACCCAACAAAACTGCATGCGTCGGTAAGCATCAAGTCTTACATGTATAGTCAGTTGGAAGCAATTCATTTAAAGCTGAGGGATCTTAATCTGTGTAAGTTATTCTCATGGATTCACTGGATCCCTTCTGGATACTGTTTATGAAAATATTGTAAAATATTAAAAGATCTCAGTTTTATTGCTGTCATTGTGGTCATCCAAATTAACTAATTACTTGTACCCTTCCATTGCCTCCACATAAAGATGAGTCCCTCTATGTCTCCACTTTTAGGGAAACTCTACCTCCTCTTGAAGGTTTGTCTCTATATCCGGATATGTGATCTTATTTTTATTTTATTTTTTGCATATGATTGAGATAATAGCGTTGTATTTGCACATGAACTGGTATGTAGTAATGCATTGCTGCATATCCTTTTGTATCAAGAAATTAAAGTTAGATAGAAGTTTTAGTACTCTTCATAGTACTCTTAAGGTACTGTACTCTACATTGATGTGGTTTGGACATGTGGAGAGTATGCAAAAGGTGGAGTTTACAAAGAGGGTGTAAAAAAGTGAAATTGAGAGGCAAACCATCACATTGATTGATGGGTGATCAAAGTGAAAAAATACATGAGGGGGAGAACCATGAGTGGAAAGAAAATGCCTGAGTGAGAGAAGAGGATTCTTCTGTCAGCCATTCCCTTTGGGGAAATTCCCAGTGGGAGTGAGGCATCGGAGCAAAACATAGATAGATAGATAGATAGATAGATACTGTACTGTAATTATTGATTGTAGTATAATTGCAAGGAAAACAGTATTTACAGCATATTTCAGCATGAAAAATTCTTTCTTTGTCATCTAGAGCAGTTTAGTCATCTGGTATATATCATATGTAACAATTGAACTTAGATCTCGTAATTGGTTTCAGTAATTTATCATAGAGTAGCACAGTGAACCTTAATTTGTATTGTTATGAACACATAGAACTGGAAAGCTGGCATGATGTCTACTATCTTCCCTGAACCTTGGGATGGTAAAAATCTCTTCATCGATATTTCATTTTCCTTTTTTCAAGGTGTGGGAAGCTTCAAAACCAAGGATGGAAAAATGAAATAAGATTTTCAGAGGGACGGATAGAAATGCCTTGTAAGATGAGTCACAATTGCATGCACTCCTTAGAAGCTCTTAAAAGACAGCAAAAGTAATGAAGTTATGTGCAAGGAGCCATTTCATGCACCGTCAAGTTAAACCATGGTTGAGAGATGACTATATACAGTTATAACTACTGCATATTGGGAAGGCAAAGATATATACAGTATACATACTGTATAAATTGTACAGTAGTAGTAAATATATAAATGTCCGATTAATTCTGTATGATTTTTTTGTGTCTACCATATGTCTATCATGGGAAAAGGGTATTATGCTCAAGTCTGTTGGTGTAACTGATAAACCCCTACTGATAGTATTTATTTTCATTATCAGATGCCAATGAATGTGAGGTTGAGGGAACATGTGACCAAATCTGCATCAACTCCAAGGACAAGTTTGAGTGTAAGTGTGCCAGTGGCTACCAACTTCGTGACAAGTACTCCTGCACTGCCATCAATGGTAAGGGTTTACATGGACAGATTTGCAATCCTTTTCTACAGTATTGGTATATACAGTAAAAGAAATCAGTCCAGTATTCTTTACTTCACCAATATAATTTTACACTCTTTAGATAATAGAATAATATAAAACAATAATCTTTCTAAGATGCACCTAACCTTATAATTGTATCAATGCAGTTCCTCCAGACCAGCCAGCAACACTTCTCTATGCCAGTAACTCTGGTCTTGCTCGTCTTCACCTCAATGGAACATCTCTGCCTGGGGACTCCATGCTAAACTTCCACTACGCTGTCACTCTTGACTTTGACCATCGTAACAACTCTGGTAGGGCCATAGTTATTCAGTTTAGGATGTAGGATTCAGTCAAATAGTGTGCTCATAACACATAAGCCTGGTGGCTGATTCTGGCCTACTGTGTCTCCCTCTGCTCTTTGAGCCTTTATCATTTGAATTAGTTGTCTTTTTCCAATTGAATGAAAGGGTCTATACAGGTATTTAATTAAGGATGACTATAAATATCACTTGTATTTTCTGAAGTGCAGGGAAATAAAAAAAATAAAAAAAATCCCCCCAAAATTGATTTTTTTTTTTCCATCAGATCTCTTTCAAAAGTAGTTTATTACAACCCCCTAAGCATATGTATTATCCACACAAAAATTTGTCTTGAAATCTCAAAGGACCTAGGAGTAGTTAGGGACGGACAGACATAGTGACTTTGTGAAATTAATACAGTACTGTATATAGATTTCTACTTATTCCTCATCTTTTTCTTTTTCACATTTCAGTGTGCTGGGTGAGCTCAAACAGCAGCTGGTCTGTGTTCCAGTGTGCCTCTGCTGACAACCTTACAGCCTCATGGGTTATGCCACAGCCCTTTCAAAATGGCCTCAGTCGTGAGTATGAAATGTTTAGTAACTGTTCCCCATCCATACATACCAGTACCTTGTTGATAGTATCTATGTCCATCCTTGTATTTTTAAACCTCACTAGTACTCTCTTCCTGCTCTTATAAACAATGTGGCTGCTTTGTATTTCTCTTGTCCTCTTTGCTGTCTTCCATTCCTTGTTGTCCCTCCTTCCAGCCTTTCGCTTCTGATTTGACCCAATAATGCATTTCCATGCTTAATCTTTCACTTCATATTTACATAGGTAAAATGGGAATACATAATTTACTGTACTTTGAGTAGTATTTAATTACTCATTGATGTGTAGTTACCAACAAAAATAAAATATATAAACATTTGATTAAATTCCCATCAGATATTAACCTCAGGATTCTTTAGAAACTATGTAGTCATAAAAATTCCTTAGAAATGCCTGTATATGTAATCCCTTCTGATACTTCATTTTAGATGTGAATGACCTTGCCCGTGACTGGGTGACTGGAAATTGGTACGTGTTGGATCGACGGGAGGTGATCTTTCTCTGTAACTCCACTATGCAGGTTTGCATCACACTTATTGATGTGATGGTCAATGAACCCAGGGGTATTGCACTTGATCCATCTGCAGGGTAAGAAGTACTTGTGTTCAGTACAAAGAAAGATGTGTTCTGTGTGGATAGTAATTAGATAAGGAGCTAGATAGGGTAAAGGTTTGATGAATAATCTTTTCAATCATTATTAGGTACATTAATTAATAAAAGGAGTGAAACAAAATTCAATATACTGTCCATATAAATGAATGAACTTATGCTTTAGTTACAGTTTTACTTTCCCTTCCAGTTACATGTTCTTCACTAATTGGGGCACAACACACCCTAAGTTGGATCGAGCATTGATGGATGGATCTCAGCAAATACCCCTCGTTCGCACCAAGATTGTCTATCCTTTTGGCATTGCTGTAGACTACCCTAATCGTCATGTGTATTGGGTGGATGGATACCTTAGTCATGTGGAGCGAGTGGATTACAATGGAGAAAATCGTAGGATTATAGTTCGGCTGAGTACAGTAAGTAAAAAATAATTCATTCATTTAGTTTTTTTATAAATATTATACATCTCTGGTAGTAAGGCAATTAAGGATACATGTATAGATTTTATCCTATATTTTATAAAGATATTATGTCCTCTACTGATAGGTACTGTTGTATGAATTACTGCTAAATTTGAGAAATACTTATATGGGTTCCTTTCCTCAAAACTTATATTGTCCTTATATTGTTATACTTATTACTGTACTCCAATCTGGTGGTTACTTATTCACTTCACAGGATGAACGACCTTATGGCATCTCCCTCTTTGAAAACTTCCTCTATGTAACCAGCTGGAAGGATGACAGCATCAAACGTGTGGCCAGGTTACCAACCAACCTCAATCGTCAAGGCCCCTCGCAACCCATCATCTCAATCCACACCAACCTAACCGAGCCCATGCATATCCATGTCTTCCACCGACAACGACAACCATCTGGTATGATTTGTATAATTTGTTAATGCTATTTTCTATTTAAACTCTAAGGCCAAGAAAGTACAGTTTTTTGCAACTATTTCTGAGCACTTCTGACATTTGAAACATAAAAAAATAATCCTAGATTATTGAATGGCTTCTGTTTACATAACATAACATACAATTGACTACTTTCCTTCCACAGTGAATCATCCCTGTGGCCGGTATAATGGAGGTTGTCAGCACCTTTGCATCCCACTGTGGAAGGATGACCGACCTGCACCATCCTGCCGCTGTCAACCAGGCCATGTGCTGGGGCCCAGGGGAACCTGTGTAGGTAATGCAACACCAACCCCTGTTTCTGGTCACAGCCACAAATCCTTGAGGATGAGGAGGTTTGAACACTGGTATGCCTGGAGATTATGCTCAGGCAGGAGTGACTGATGGAGTGAGTAATGTAAGAATCTTTGAAAATTGTGATGGCTGAGAAAGGAGAAGACACGATATGTGATGTAAACGAAGAAAATGGCGTTACAATGTAGTACTATACGTGAAAGGGTTTGGCCACATGTAAAGAGAGGAGGAGAACTAAGAGAATGAAATAGTGAAGTGGCTGGAAGTGTTAATTACAGGTACCCTAATTTTAGGTGTTATTGTGTGTATACACTTATAGCAATACTGTATTGTATCTTACAAGTGTTGTTTGTGTCCCTATTAATTAAACACTTAATCTTTCTTCAAAAACCTATGCATACTTCATATCATGTCATTGCTTAAGATCTATTTATTTTACCAACTAATAGGTTTATGCACGTGATTGTTGTGTTTGACAGTTGAACGTCCAGAAGCCTTCCTGATCTATGCCAAGGGTCGGCCAGGAATGATCAAAGGTGTGGGACTGGATGGACCAGGAGCAGAAGAAGTGATGATACCAGTCACTTCCCTCACACGACCCACCACCCTTGACTATGATGTCAGATCACAGTTTATTTATTATGCAGATATTCAGAGGTGAGAAATATACTGTTACTGTATCTTGTATATACAGTATAGTAGTATCAATAGTGTACGTTTGTTGGATATAATTAGAGTGTAGATATTGTTTATTTTGTGTAGCTGGAGTGGCTTCATATTAGTTGTGATATGAATATCTTTTGATAACTTTCAATAAGATACCAATTGTAAGGAATTAAAGGTGGGTAATAATGAATAATGAATATAAAAGATATAGATTCAATTATCCAGGGGTGATTGATGCAAAGTTTATGTGGGTGAACAGATTCGTTATTGAACGTCAGAGCCTGAATGGACGTAAGAAAGAGCAAGTGGTGACATCAGCAGTGCTTAATGTTGAGGGTCTGGCTGTCGACTGGATGGGACGCAACATCTACTGGACGGATGAGGTGATGGAAGGAGAAGGGAAAGGTTTCTTTACTCATAGATTTAATACTACTTTTTTTGTATTTTTAATACTGTACTCATTTTTTGCTATCTACAGTATTGTGTTTACTGTAGCCGAGAGAGACATGTTTTAGTCTTTCTCTTTTATTAAAAAGTTTAGTATAATGTATTATATTTTTTTCTGAATCTTGTGATAATATTGTATTTGTATGTAATGTTCATGCTTGGTACTTGCTTGGTGTACTTACATGGTATATAATTCATTTATGTATATATTTTTAATTAATGAACCAAGAAATGGAAAATAAATAATATGTTCTGAATACTTGCATTGTGTACATGGCAGGGTGTATCATCGATATTTGTGTGTTCAATGGAGGACCCAGTGAAGCGCAAGATGTTGCTGTACGGTAACTTGACCAATGCCCGAGCCATTGTCCTCAACCCTAGGGATGGCTACATGTACTGGACTGTCTGGCAGTTTACCATTGGAGGTGCGATTGCTTCGGGTGATGCCCTGATTGAGCGAGCCTGGATGGACGGCAGGAACAGGGAGCCCTTCATCACCTCAAACCTCCAGTGGCCCAATGGACTTACTATTGACTTTAAGGAAGGTTGGCTATACTGGTGTGATGGTTTCCATAACAAAATAGAAAGAGTCAAGCTGAATGGAGAGGGAAGAGAGGTGAGATTATTGTATGTATATTGTTTGTCTAATCCATTGAATGCTGTATATTGTACTTTCCTGTTGAGATTTTGTTAAAGTTTGTATCAGGATAATTTAACTCCTGAACAAGTAAATTTGCCCCTCAGTTGTTTGGTGATTCTAACCAAAATATATTATACTTCAGGTGGTGCTCCAGGGAGACATTCTAAGCCACCCTTATGGCCTGGCTTATCACAATGGCTTCATCTATTGGTCAGAGTTCCAGAACGGCACAATAAAACGTGTAAAACTCAGAGATCCAGGAACCCCAGAGGAACTCCGTGTTGAGAATCCCTACATATTTGATCTTAAAGTCTTTACCAATGACAGCCAAAGTGGTAAGTGTAAGTCTTAGGACACATTACATTGTCAATGAAGTCAAAATATATCAGGATTTGAACTGAGTATTTTGAGGTTACAGTAACTGAACATTAATGAACTTTTAGTTCCTTGCTATTTTCCCTCTTTTTTCCTTACCTCTACTCTCACATATTTTTTCCCTTAAATCTTGCTCGATTTTATCTCTGACCTTTGCTCAACCCTGGCAGATGGCAACGACTGTACTACTGGAGTTCTAAGATGTGAGGACTTGTGCCTCTCCACCCCAAACGGGCCAATTTGTGCGTGTGCTACTGGTAGCAATCCCGACCCTGCCCAGTCCAACCTCTGTCAACGCATCACCAACTTCACTCAGGTTAGGGTTTGATTCTGCATGATTTCAGTGGCAGGAGTCCTACCTAACATTGTTTTGCTACAGCTTTTGTCAGTATATTGTCAGTAAAGTCTTGCCCAGTGGGGTGATACCACTTTGGTTTCAGATGACTCTTCAGAATACATCACCCCAGCCTAGCCTGTCATCATAATATACTATACTAACTCACACACATTCCTTCTCATATTACCCCAGCCAAGCTTATGCAGTGAGGGACAATTCCAGTGTAAGAAAACTCTGCGTTGTATAGACAAACGGTACCTGTGTGATGGTGACAATGACTGCCTGGACAACAGTGATGAAGATACCTCATCGGGTGGTGTTTGTGGTACGTAACCCAGCTCAGGATGAAAGATAATTAAAAAAGTATAAAAATATAACAGTTCCCATGACATCCTATATTATAATGCACGTCCTTTTGGGTTTGAGTTAAAACAATCAATGTTACAAAGTTTCCACATCAGATGAATGGAAGACTCGAATAAAGTAGATCCAGTTTAGTAGATTATAATTATTGCCATTTCCTCCCCTTCAGAAGCTGTGGAGTGCCTGGAGTCAATGTTTCAGTGTGGCAACAACAAGTGTATTGACCAGTACTGGGTGTGTGATGGTGACCAAGACTGTGAGGATGGATCAGATGAGAGTCATGATGAGTGTAACCAGCCTCATTGCCCTACAGACAAATTCAGGTGGGTATGGATGCTGCTATATGGTGTGTGGGTACTTGAGATATTATATAATTATGTGATTGTTAAATGAAATGCTGTTGTAGAGAATTAAGGAAAAAAGTACATAATTGTTTAAATATTTAGATTGATAATTAATGCTTGTGGTCCTTGCTTTGCTTCCTCTTCTCTCTTATTCTGTAATCTTACCTTTTAATTTTTCCTCTGTTTTCCTGTTATACTCATTTCCACCTTTTCTGTATCACTTCATTAATCATTTTTGTGTTTCCCATATTTTCCTTGGTATATCTTTGCTTGCTGTTCTCCTGTCCTTCCTCTCATTCTCTCCTTCCTATCTTTCTTCTAATCCTCGTTTTCTGTTCTTTCTGTCTCCCTTCACCTCTTGTCTTTCTTATAATGCATCATGCTGTCTATTAACCATGCTTCATTCATCCTGTCACTTTTTACCTTACTTTTGTGTATTGCTGTCTTACCTCTTCTCTTGTCCATCATTCCCCTCTTGTCTCCCTACCTGCCTCCCTGCCTACTCTAGGTGCAAGGTGTCTGGGCGCTGCATCCCTAAATCATGGGTATGTGACATAGACAAGGACTGTGGCCCGGGAGATGATTCAGATGAACATACATCTTGCAGTAAGTCTGAATTTTTCTTTTTGTATCTTTGTCATGTCTCTCAGCCCTCCAAAATATTTTTCAATTGGATAACTGCTGACAAATTGTGTTTTGTTTTTAATATTCCATCATCTGAATATAACCTAGATATAATATGCAATATTGTATCGCTAAAATACTGTATACTGTAGTTTAACTAGAAATATTTATGTAGTTCATTGCATACTTTTCAGTTATATAAGATGATCCTCTTAGCAATAAATTTTCTTTCTCAAATAATTAATGTTTCAATCTTCAGATTACCCTGAGTGTGGTGTAGAGGACTTCCAGTGTGCCAACAAGCGGTGTGTACCAACATTCTACGTGTGTGATGGTGATGATGACTGTCGTGATCGAAGTGATGAGAAACACTGTGGAGACATCTGTACCAACACTTCCAACCCACTTTCCTCCACAGCTCGAGTCTGCTCTAGTCACTGTCGGGAAATTCCTGATCAGGTATTTTTTCGTATCCAAGCTACAACTTTCCTGATCTTTCCTGCATCTCTTAATGACCATTCTACCATACATCTTGCCTACTCTGCATAAGGGATTCATACCTCTGTAGTCTATAATCTTCTTTGTATATTTCTCATGCTTGATTCCTTATATTGCAGGCAAGCTGTGAGGTGACGCGTGGATGTACCCCTTGTCACAACAACAATAGTACGGGTAGTAACTGTGTGGCCACCTACCAAATCTGTGATGGTTCTTTGGATTGTCCAGATGGTAGTGATGAACTGAACTGTGAGGACAAAGTAAGGCTATAGTAGATTTATTGGAATTATTGGAATATATTTTGGAAAAAGAAATACAGAACTGTAGTTGAAATATACTGTTAATGTAATTGAAGTTGTAGCTACCTGTATGTGACTGAAATTTCAGAGTCAGCTTATATAGACTTAATGCAAATTGTAAGATATTATAGACTTGTACTGCAAGGTAAATTATCTGAATACATTAGTTATATGCATATTTTTTCAACCCTAATCAAAAGATAAAGACTTCTGCACGCTCCTGTGAAAGTGGTGAATTCACTTGTTTACGAACAAGGGATTGCATACCACTACAGTTGAAATGTGACGGGAGTGAAGACTGTCTTGACATGTCTGATGAACAGGGCTGTGGTAAGTTTTATTAGTTTTTGTGGTTTGCATTTTACTTCTCCATATGAACTTATAATACTCTGACTTACTTTTGTTATATATTGTTGTATATGAAGTCTGCAGTACTGTATTTGAATAAATATAAACATCTTTATGAGGATGTCAAAACGTCTGAGCCCAACAATAAAGATGCTGTTTGTAATTTCTCTGGTTGGTCTCATTCTACTGATCAGTGATATTACAGCAAAGATAAGGATGAGACTTATGATTTTAGTTGACATGTCCATTTCATGGACATCACTTAGAGATTTTTCTTTTACAGAGAATGTTACATGTTCTGATAGTGAATGGAAATGTGCATCAGGGAAACAATGTGTCCCAATTGCCTGGCAGTGTGATGGTGAAGTTGATTGTGAGGATTCATCTGATGAGGCAGACTGTGCTAATACCAAACCCAAGTGTCACGCTCCATCCCTCTCCTGTGATAACAACACTCGATGCATCTCACCCGAAGTCTTTTGTGACGGCTACGAGCATTGTCACGATGGTTCTGATGAAGGGGGTCGCTGTGGTAGGTCTTATGGTGATGCAAAGCTGGTCAGAATTGGATAGTACGTTTCATCGTTTCTGTACATGAATATTGGGAGTCTAGTTCAGTTTTATAGCTTTAAAAAGAAATGGAGACACCTTTTTTGTGATGTATGTAAGAGCTAAGGACTGTGAACTAATAGAGCATGTGATTTGTGTGTAGATGCTGAGGACTGTGAACTAATGGATTGTGAGAAGAGCTGCAGCCAGAGTCCAACTGGTCCAGTATGTACTTGTCCTTCCGGCCAGACCCTGCTGGAAGACGGACGTGGGTGTTCCTCCATTCACCCCTGCCAACAGTGGGGTACTTGCTCCCAGAATTGTGTCTCTACTCTCCATTCTTACAAATGTACATGCATCCAAGGATATCAACTTGAACCTGATGGCTTTACCTGCAAAAGTGATGGTTAGTGAGTCACCAACTACAGGATATATATTGTTTAATCTGTTCATACATAGGTATAGCTTGACAGCATAACATATTTATTTATTTAAAAATAATGTTTGGTTTTGTATTTTGTGAATACAGCGTTTTTATATATTTTTAAAAATTTTATTGTTTTCTTTTTACAATGTAGATGGAGCCACACCTTACTTAATATTCAGCAATCGACATGAGCTGCGCAGCATCTCCTTGAAGAGGTCCGAGGGAGAAAGTGAGACCAACATGAAGGCACTCATCACCTCCCTAAAGAACACCATCGCTCTAGACTTCTACCACTCGAGTGTAGGTGACGTCATCTTCTGGACTGACGTAGTGGATGACAAGATCTACCGAGGCACACTGATGGCTGGAGGTGAGTCATGATGGCTTACTACAGTACACTCCAATTATAACACAAATTAATATCGTACTGTGTATCACCAGTTTACGGTATGCTTACTACCACAACTATTATTCCATGCCTTTGTAGTCCATTACTGTACAGATTAAGACATTTGTTCTGTGTTATCCTGAAGCAGTGTTTATAATTATTATACAGTATTTTGTTTGTTCAAATATTTTTTCAAGTACCGTTTTGAATGACTGCATCTAAACATAATATTTCTTGTATGTAAAGAAATGTAAATAAATTTGTACATTAATTTGTTATACACATCAGACTGTTGCCCAGTTATCCATAAGCCTCTCTTTTACCATTTCTCCACTCCGTCCGTCACTTTATCCATTTGTCCTCCATATCTCGCATTTTCTTTCCATCCCCCAATCCCTATCCTTCTCTTCCCTGGATATCCCCATTCCTCTTTCGAGTCTATTCCAATTCTTGACCATTTTTCTCCTCATCTCTGCACCAGCCCTGTCCAACATTGAAGTGGTAGTACAGACTGGGTTGGCCACAGCAGAGGGACTGGCAGTTGATTGGCTAGCAGAGAACTTGTACTGGGTAGAGAGTAACTTGGACCAAATTGAGGTGGCCAAACTGAATGGTTCATACCGACGTACACTGGTTTCTGGTGCCATGGCTAGTCCCCGGGCCATCTCACTTGACCCGAGGCTCGGCATTATGTTCTGGACAGACTGGGAGGTGAGTTTCTTTTCTTTTTTAGCCATTGAGATTTAGGTCCAGACAGATGCATATTTCTTTAATAACAAATGAGGAAGGCACTCCTTATGTCAATATGTTAATAACTACACTATTCCAGTTAATGAATAAACACTCCCTTGTAGATTCCCTAGTGTAATGTTATTCTCTTCCATGATGTTTTTGTATATGAACTGAACTCATAACATCAACCCACAGGAAAACAAAGCCCGCATAGAGTCCTGCAGCATGTCTGGTGAAGGTCGAAGGGTGGTGATATCAGTGAATGAATCCACCCAGGGTTACGGTGGCTGGCCAAATGGTCTTACTCTTGACTATGCACTCAAGCGCATCTACTGGATTGATGCCAAGGCTGACTCTATTCACACTTCTCTCTATGATGGCTCAGATCCCAGGGAGGTGAGATGACATGGAATGATGGAGTGTCCATAAAAGTTATTACAGACCTACTACGGCACTTAATTGAGTAAAAAGGAAAGATGGACACTCCTTTGTTTTTATTTTTAATTCCTTATTACATAATACTTAAGTGATAAAGTAATTGTCATATTGAAATATAGTAACTCACATTTTTCCTGTTGTGGCACACCAAGGTGTTGACTTTCACTGGAGTAACAGTACTAGAAGAGTTAATAAATAACTTGCTTTATGTATATGATTGGTGTACATAATTTGGGCATTTTTTATCAGAAAAGTAATAGTTTTGGAATAACAATCTGCCACAAGAAACTGAGATCCAGTGAATAGAGTAGGGAGATATGCAACTTATAACAGTTGGTAACACTACATTGTTGACACATTTCAGGTACTCCGAGAACACAATCATCTCTCCCATCCCTTTGCAATTTCCTTGTTTGGCAACTATGTGTACTGGACTGACTGGCGCACTAACTCAGTCATCAGGTAAGCTTTGGTGGGTGTGTGTGATTATTGTAATGATTTTTATTTTTCTCCCTTGAATACAAGGTACAACAATATGCAATAATAAGTTTTATTTTCCCACTCTTACTGTTGTAATAAAAACTTTGAAGTTACCAAAATTAGCTCATGAAACCATTCTCTTGCATTTGTACAGTACAGCATCATACTACTATTCCTCCCTCCAGGGCCAACAAATTCGATGGTAGTGAGGTGACAGATATCCAGCGGACTGTCACCCAGCCATTTGACATCCAGGTCCTTCATCCCTCACGTCAACCCAGAGGTATGTGTAGGTCTTGGATCACTCTGCCTTCCTTCCTTACTTGTAGTTCATCCCCAATATCTTGAATGATGTCTCCTTATCTATAGGTCTGACTGCATGTCTTTGTGTTTGTTTGTCTGTCTCTTTGTGTGTTAGTAAAGTAACTTAACAGCACTAACTAAGGAAAGTAACCAAGAATCACTAACAAAGGTACATTTTTATAATGGATATAATGGTGTACAGTGGTAAGCAATATTCAGGAACCTTTCATTGGGTACTGATGGGAGTCAAGGGGCACATATCTGTATACCAGGGATGATAGTGGTAAGCAAGTACAGGGACCCAATAATATGCCTCCTTTTATTTAAGACTCCAGTAAATTGTCTGTCTTTTGTTTTTGTTTTTTTATCAGCCCTGGTAACCCTGGGTACTTTTATTAGTTTCTGATACTGTCTTTCTTTCCATTTCCTAACATATTTTCTTTCCTCTATCCCTTCTAGATGGCCCCAACCCTTGTCAAGAGAACAATGGTGGCTGCTCACACCTGTGTTTACTCAGTTTCAATGGGACTCGTCAGTGTAACTGTCCTCATGTCATGAGTCTTGGTTCTAGCAACACCACTTGCAAACGTAAGTGATGAACACTGTGTCTTCATTTTATATTTACTCTGTGTTATTTTGTGTTTTCTTTTATCTGACCATATCTGGAAGGCCTTTTGTTCTTTAGAGTGTACTAATATGTTTAGTACTTGCCTTGATCTGACAACACGATCTATGTTTGGCTATTTTGGAACCCCCACCCCTTAAATATATGGAAATGGTGTTCATGATGATAACAATTTTTTTTTTTTTTTTTTTTCCCTCAGGTAAAGAGAAGGTCCTGGTGTTCTCCCGGAATCAAGAAGTGCGTGGTGTGGACTTGTCTCAACCCAAACATGATATTATACCCCGCTTGACTGCTCCCAAGGTCCAGTATGCCCTGCAGTTAGATTACTATGCTGCTGAAAAGATGATTTACTGGCCAGACACCAAACTGAATGAGGTGCGACGGGCAAAACTGTCTGGGACTCCTGTGGAGGCTGTAGTGGATGTTGTTTTACGTGCACCATCTGCACTGGCCATAGATTGGCTCTCAGGCAACATGTTTATTACCTCTGTATTACCTCCTGCTATCATGGCTGCCACACTGGATGGTCATTTTCTCACTAAATTGATGTATGAAGGACTAAAACAACCATTATCCTTAGCTGTGGATCCATACAATGGTGAGATATATTGGTCAGACATTGGAGAAGAGCACCAAATCAGGTGGGCCTTCATGGGAAGTAATGAGAGTGAGTTAGTGTCCTCTCAGTCTACCAACAACCTTCTACAGTACCCAACCAGCCTTGCTTATGACCCACCCTCACAGCACCTCTTCTGGGTAAACAGAGATTCTAATTCTATCCAATATTATGACCTTGACAGCAGCAAGGTCATCACATTGTTGCAGCCAGGAGATGAAACAAGTCCTGCCCACCCAAGGGCCCTTGCAGTGTACAAAGATTATATTTACTTTGCTGATGATTCAGATAGTAGGGTTTACAAAGTGAGTAAGACAAGTGGAAAAAATCGTGAGGTAGTACGATCAGGCCTGAGTGGAGTGCTGGCCCTGCGTGTGTATGACATGGATTTGCAGGATGGTAGTAATTCTTGTACTCAGGCTAGCCCACCCTGTGCCCACCTCTGCCTTCCCAAAAACAGTGTGGAACATTTGTGTGTGTGTGCAGCAGGCTACACTAAGGACCCTACCAACCCTTCTGCTTGTGTGAGTCAGGATGGGGTGTTGGTGTTTGCCTCAGGGGCAGGACTGGGTGGTTTACTTGTGGACAACCCTTTTAACCCTGATGGTAGTCCACATGATTCCCTAACCCCATTGTCAGGTGTAGGTGCAGCCACCCGCATAGATTTTCATGGACGGCAAGATCTGTTGGTTTGGGCAGATGGGGACTTGGGAAGCATCATGGCAGTGGGACGAGATGGGACAGGACGACGAGTGATAAAGGCAGGAGCTACAGAAGTTGCAGGAATGGCAGTTGACTGGGTGTCAAATATTGTTTACTGGACTGATCCAGTAAATGATGTTATTGAAGTGGTGCATCTGAGCCGATCAGATCAGTACGTCATTGTGGCTGAAGGTCTTGATCAGCCAGGTGCTATTGCCATTCACCCTGGTGCAGGAATGTTCTTTTGGGCAGACACTGGACAAGAAGCAAGAATAGAGCGTGCTGGCCTGGATGGCAGCAACCGATCAGTGGTGGCGGCTGGACTTCAACACCCGGCTGACATCACAGTGGATTATCAAAGTGGTCTGCTATATTGGGTGGACCGACGGGCTGCAACTCTGGAGAAGGCTGCCTTTGATGGTTCTGGTCGGATCGTAGTTATGAACACAGATGACCTCAGGTCACCTGTAGCAGTCTTTGTCTTTAACAACTACATTATCTGGGCCGATACGTAAGTTATTAGGATTTTTATGGACAGTATGATATCAGATTTGAACTGTTTTATTTTTAAAGGTTCACATATTGATGCAAAATTGAGTGCTATCCAACTATATATTATGTTGCCAAAAATCTTGTATTCTGATGAACCCACAAAAAGTTGACTGTGTCCTATATGCCAATATTGCAAATTTGCAATATTTGTTATACATGTAATAGATACTTGAAAGTCACTACACCCTACCTGCCTTGCATAGAATGTTGTTAATTTTGTTGTTGTTGTCCAATTTCCCCTTTTTGTATTTGTTGATTCTGGTGGTGTAGAATATGGATAAGTGCAGTCAAGCCTGCAGCAGTGATGAATTTTATGGACTTTTTGTGTTAATTTAATGTCATTATAATTTTATGCATTCCTAGATACACCTTTATGTGTCTTTCATTAAACTATAATAACCAGCTTGAAAAATATGTGCCAAAAATTGAAAAAAATTGAAGATGATGTCAGTTGATGAAAACCTCCTGCTGTACAGTACTCATAGTTGTTACAGCCAGCTTAGATATGTCTAATTGAACAACAAGAGATGAAACATAAGAATATTACCCAGTTTGAAGGTATGGCGTGTGTTACCCCCAGAATGTATGGTGGAGGATCAATCCGTATGGTAGACAAGAACCTGACCCGAAAGTCAACTTTACGTCAAGGTCTTGGGGAATCCCTGTCTGACCTGGTAGTGGTCGGGGGTGAAGGGACACAGATGGGCATCAATCCCTGCGGATACAACAATGGAGGCTGTGAGCAACTGTGCCTCTTTACTGGTAAACGAGTCCAGTGTCGCTGTCACCACTCTCGCCTCGCACCTGATGGAACTTCTTGCATAGGTTAGATGCCATTTAAATACTGAAGTTCACAGACACAGTCTAGAGTCATGTTGCATTTCCTCTCTTATTGTCAACTCAGAGATCCATATCAATAGTATACAGAGACTTACTTGTGTCTTTGTATTTTGGGAGTGAAGCATGGGTGTGTAGAGTATGGATGGATAACCTGGATATTACCAAGTTAATCCAGACTTATGTTCAGATTAACAAGGATCTTACTAAAATATTCCAGAACCTGGTTTATCTAGGAAAGTTATAAAGACTTGGTTTGCCCCTTGTAGTTCAAATTAAGCTGATTTTCTTATAGTTACAGTATCTTGTTTATGTATTTATATTTTTCCCCCTGTAAATTGATACTAAGTCTAGTATATCCTCACTTCCAGACTATGATGCTTTCCTTATGTACTCAAGTGTGGTGAGCATTGAGAGTGTCCACATGTTTGATGATGGCAACCCCAATTCTCCCCTCAAACCCATCACCTCGGACTTGATGCAGAATGCCATCAGTCTCACCTTTGACTATTCCAGCCGCCGTCTCTACTACTCAGATATACAGCGTGGCAGCATCAACACTGTCTTCTTTAATGGCACCGGACACAAGATTCTGACTGAAAGTGAGTTATGTTTTTCATCATTTGTCATCATATTTTGGTAGCTAATTTAAGATGTCAATTACCAGCACATAGCCATCTCAGTAAGTTAAAAATGTATCCATTTTCATTTGTGAAGAAAGGGATTAGGTACATTCTAATATACTTAATTCAGTTTTGAAGAGTCATCTCAGAGCTATAGGAAAAGTGGGAATCTAACTTTTTACCCAGTAAATCTCTTTCTGACAAGGGAAACAAAGCTAATATTGTTTTTTTTTTTTTCCTAGCTATGTTTTGTTATTGATAAGTCAGTTTGTTATTGATGTCAGATTAAGGGAGTGGCTTGTGTTTCCATTAGGACAGGGGTCTGTGGAGGGCCTGGCATTTGAGGAGAAAGAGCGTGATCTGTACTGGACTTGTCAGACAGATGCCACCATCAACCGCATGAGTGTCGACCCAAAAAGGAAGAAACTGCCCGAGAAGATTGTTCACCTGGATCCAGCTGACAATCCCAGAGGCATTGTAGTGGACAGTTGTGACCTGTAGGTATTTAAGGATTTATTGATATCTGGAATTAATGTTATGTATTATACCTATCCATATCCAACTCCTCTTGTACAATATCTAGTCCAGGTACCTGTACTTTTATTTATATTAATTTGTATTTATTTACTCACCCACTTTACACACTCGGGGTAGCTCCAACTAGGCTACACTTAACAACCAGAGTAAGGTTGTTTTTCCAAACTAAATTCATAAGGGCCATGAACAAATTCCTTTCTTTCTCACAGTCTTTCTCCATCAACTGCTTGAACAACTTGTCAAGCATAGTTTATTACTTAATTTTATGAAGAAAACAATGCAACTTCAATGATTTGATAAATACTTTTATGTGAAAAACCCCAGACAGATTTACTGGACAAATTGGAATGCTGAGGCTCCATCCATCCAGCGTTCCCTCCTCAGCGGCATCCGAATTGAATCCATCGTCACTACCCACATCTGGATGCCCAATGGCCTGGCTCTGGACCACAAGGCACAAAAGTTATACTGGGGTGATGCCAGGCTGGACAAGATAGAACGTTGTAATCTGGATGGATCAGACAGAGTGGTGAGTACTGAGCAGGATTTTGAAAGTGAATGAGAATATACGCACTGTATTTAAATATTACTGAGCATGTGAATTGATATAATTATTTGATTAGAGAGTTTCCCACAACTGGTTAAAGAGGGCTTGGGAAATTATGTTGTTTTGCCAGGGTTCATCCTCATTTTGTCTCACAAGGATCAAGTTGTACAGGTGCCAGTGTTAAGCTTCACAAACCATACAGTCCCTCTCTCTTTGGTATAGGTGTTGCTGAGAAACGTGGCAAGTCATCCATTTGACCTGGCAGTGTACGGTGACCACCTATTCTGGACAGACTGGGTGCTGCAGGCAGTGGTGCGGACAGACAAATATACAGCTGGGGAGGTAGTCAAGCTTCGCACCAGCAATACAAGAGTAATGGGCATCGTCGCTGTGGCTAACGACACCAATGCTTGTGGGTTACATATACTGTAGACTTTAATTACTTTATTTTTAATTTGCTGTTTAACTATTCAATGTTTACAAGATGAGAGAGATGTAAGTGAGAATGGGAGACTTTGGTGTAAGGCTTCAGCTAGATGGAGTAGACTCGGTGATCGCTGGTACTAAGTGTGTTTGTAGATGAAGAAATGGGGAACAAGGTTATTGAAATTGGTGTTAATGATATTTGTATGCTTGTTTTACTGATTTTGTTGTGTTTGATAATCATTATTTATAAAAACATTTGTTATGTTGAACTATTCATTTGTTTTATTTTTTCTCTCTTTCTGCTGAGTAATGCTGTCTGGTTTTGGTCAGAATTAAGCATTTATATGGACCTCGTGTTCAAAGAGTCACTCATTACCACCGTAGTTGGAGTGTGCCAACAAAATATAAATATCAACATTAATTTATACTTTGCTGAAATATTACAGTACTTTTGGTGTGTCAGGTGATGCAAGTCCATGCCGAGTACTAAATGGGATGTGTGAGGATATCTGCACCTTGGATGAGCGAGCACAGGTGGTGTGTCACTGCTCACCTGGCCGTACTTTGCTGCCTGATGGTCGACGCTGTGCTGTGAGGGTAGCCAATTGTTCTCAAGACCAGTTTGAGTGCAGTTCTGGATTTTGTATCCCATACGTCTATTCCTGTGATGGTGTTGCTGAATGTCCAGACTCATCCGATGAAGATGAACAATATTGTGGTAAGTCCTGTGGTAATGGCTATGTTATGATGAATATGTTTGGTTATTATATATTTTATCTCATTCCTTTTTTTGCATGGAATCCATTGATATATGAAATACAGTACGGGACTACCTTTTGAAGGAATCACACATGCATCATTAAACAAAACAAAGACAATGGTACTTAGTCAAGTTCATATTATTAACAGCCTTGTTATAAGAACATTATTTTGTCATGATTGGTTGTCTCAGGGAGGAGGGTTATCACACACACCTTTGTTCTCACCAACCGGCAAAGCAAAGCATCAGTTAACCCTATGTACACCAAGCATACTTTCCATTGCCTCAAAAAATATTCCTTGGGATATAACTTTTTGTAGCAATTACTAAAATTAATCCAATAATACAATCATGTGACGAAGACATCATGTTCATCACCAGGGAAGGGAAATAAGCCAGTCAAAGCAGTATGTAGATTTATTACAGGTGTGGTACAGTACCGTACAGCTCATCTTTCCTCTAATGAATACTAGTATGACAAAATATTTATATATACCTTTTTATTTGATGATATTCCATGTTGAATTGCAAAACAAAACCCTGATGACTAGCATATAAATTCCTTATAATGAAGATGTAGTAAAAAGTACTGTATCAACCATAACGATAGTGTACAGGCAAGGAAAGTCTGTCCTGTATTATTATTAGTATGACAAAATAAATTATATACAGTACCTTCTTATTTGATAATATTCCATGTTGAATTGCAAAACTAGCTACTGTATAGTGAAAATGTAACAAGTAGTACTGTATCAACCATAACAATACTCTACAGGCAAAGAAATTCCATCCTATATTTTTATTCAGTTTCTATATCAGGACCAGATTCATATTGTCTTGGTTATGAAACTGCAGGAAACACTTTTTTTTTTTTCATTCAGTCATAGGTTGATATTATATTTGATGCACCGAATATTTGTGTGACACTTACTGTACATTCAAGTCGCTTGCAATAGAAACAAGGATTTTTCACTTCTGGGAAGTAACCAACTTTATCAAGCCTCACATCCATCTGTGGTCTGACTTGACTCATATGTTGACGTCTTTTCTTTGGTGGCTTAGCTGTACACTCACTTGTAGATGGGCGACCTCTCTTAGACACATTGTTTCCCATCCTGATAAGTGACTCACACAGCCATCCTGAAGGACAATAGGGCATGCCTTTTCTCTTGTGGAATTCTTTTGGCCTCATAGTCTCTCCGGTATACCAGCCAAGCCTGATTGACAGTCATGTCAATCATGTGGAAGATAATTCTGTGATGATGCTTTTTTGACCAAACTGGTATTCTGCATAAAGATAAAAGACAATCAGCCAGATCAACACCGCCCATGTTGGTGTTGTACAATTTCACAATATTTGGCTATGGAATCTCTACAACTTTCTTTAGAGTTCTGTCATACCGTTTTACAGTATGAATTGGTTGGCTCCCAGCAAAGGTTGAGATCAAGGTCACACCTTTATTATCAAACCATTTGACTGCTGTTAGCTGACTGCTTTCACCAGATGACTTCCATTCCTCAATTGTGCCTCTACATTTCTTCTTTATATCAGCATCTGATACAATGTTTAGCCCAGGAACCCTACTTGACCTAACTGTATCATAGCACCAGATATTTCTTCCAGCCTGATGTCCATAGGACAGACACATCTTGAATGCTTAGGTGTTTGTGCTGTATTTGAAAAAGTTGATGGAAGTACAGGAGGATCCTGAATAACTTCTAATCTACCAGATGGAATATCAATAACAACATTATTCTCTTCAGTTATTGTTTCATTGTCAGGCCTGTCTTCTACCAAGTCTTCACTGGTACATTTTATCTATCTATCTATCTATAGCTCTGATGCCTTGTTCCCTCCGGGAACTCCCCCCAAGGGGGTGGCCACGGCAGAAGTGTCTCCAGCTTTCCCTGTTCCAACATTCCCTCCTTACTTGGTCAAGCCCTCCTCTGTCTCTCACGTTTCTCTCTCTCACATACTCTTCCACTCTGTTCTGCTATCTATCTATCTATCTATCTATAGCTCTGACGCCTCGTTCCCTTCGCGAAATCCCCCATTCCAACACTCCCTCCTTACTTGGTCAAGCCCTCCTCTGTCCCTCACATTTCTCTCCCTCACATACTCTTCCACTCTGTTCTGCCATCTAACCGGATGTCTGCCTCTCACACCAGGTGATGTCACCTGTGTCAGGTAATATGCACAAACTCAGCATCCACTATATATTCCTCTTCTTCATCTTAAGATTCATCACTCAACCCAATATTTTGTTGAACTGGTGCAATTCACACATTTTCTCTACAAAGCTGCCTGCTTTTTACCCTTTAATAAAAGATGGGTACATCTAATACTGTAAAAAAAGAAGGAATGGTATAGATAATAGTAAAAAAAAAAAATATATATATATATATATATATAGGTGGGGACGACGAGCGAGCTCACAGCCTTTAGTCCCCATCTTTCTAGATATAGAAGAAAAAAAAAAATCATGGTATATTTAAGTGAGTATACCATTAAGTTTGCTTTGTCTTTACAGAAAATGTGTAGAGGATACACTTACACTTGGTAAACTAGTATATATCTGGACATGTTTGTATATTATCTATTAATATTTACATTTTCTTGATTGTCTGATGTCAGTAACCATGTACCTAACATGACGAAGTCATCAGACATATAATTGGTCACTAATTCTCTATTTTCACAAAAAACTGAAATCCCAGTTGATCCCTGATGATGTAGAATTATTCCTTTACTAGAAAAAATAATATGGACCAAGTGAGTTGGCTGTTATTAATGAGTGTGTAATGTGTTTCAGTGATACGTGAGTGTCGTGAAGGATACTTCTCATGTGGTAATGGACAATGTGTACCGCAGGCAGCTGTGTGTAATCGCAAAGCTAATTGTCCAAATTTCCGTGATGAGAGTGACTGTGAATGTGATGAACATGAGATTCGTTGTAAGACATCTGGACTTTGTATCAGTGCTCACCTTAGATGTGATTTTGACCCTGACTGTCCAGATGCCAGTGATGAGATGGATTGCCGTGAGTTGAACTTTTCTTTTTTTTACCTTTACCTACAAAATACAGTAAATCAGAATTAAGAAGCACCATTCATACTAGGGAAAGTTATAACAATTTTAAAATAATCTGTCAAATCCTTGAGTACATTTCTTACTCCTGTACTACTATATTTAGAATAGATTGATTTACATGATAGTGATGAACTGAAACAATTGAAGTTACATCCATATAATGTGATATGAATTACAATGTACAACTTATGGTGTGTTTGATCTCCTCAGCCAAACCAGACTGTGTGTCATATACAAGGATAGGATATAATAGTTCTGAGCTCATCAACTGTGTTAATACCACAAACTGCATCCTACCCAAGTGGATCTGTGATGGAACTAATGACTGCTGGGATAACTCGGATGAACAAAATTGTACCACCAGTGAGTATGCCATTCGTCTTATTAGTTTCCCTTTTCTTTCTATTCCTCTTATCTTTTCTCTATTTTTGTTTCCTTTTTCTTTCTAGCTCTCTTATCTTTTCTCTTGATTTTTCTCTTTTTTCCCAACTCTTCCCAGTATATGATCTTACAGTGTTAAGTGTGAAGGTGATATTTTGGTAACCTTTCCCTTATTACACTTTCATTACAACTTGGTGGGGATGGTTATTGTTCACTTTTGGCAGAGTTTTGCGGTTTCAAGAGTACCTACGTTCTTCGGGCCGTATTCAAGAACATCCATGGTGTATACGATGGTGTGGCACTGTAAGATGGCTCTGTTGTTTGTCTATGGAGCCATCGTATGCACCACAAACGTTCTTAAATATGGCCCTTCCTCTTGTCACTTGCTGCATATCTTGTGTGTACTGTATTATGAAACCTGTTACAGTTTTATGCAACATTTCATTGTGTGTTGTGTGTGTGTCATCATAAAATTAATTGTACAGTAGCTCCCAAAACTATCGTTAAAATAAAGTGCTATATATTCTGACACTATGGATGATGTATCTGACATTTACCGAGACGACAAGTGGGCGGGGACAAGGTTTCATTCTGTTCATTCCACCATCCTTCTAACCCACTTTAATGATAGTTTTGGGAGCTACTGTACAGTTATGTGCCTCTGTGTTTCTACTTGCTTTACTTTTAAAACCTTATGTGTATAAATATAAACTACCCTTGTCCCATTTTTCCTCTTGTTTCCTTTAATTTTACATATGCTGTGAAACCTTTTCTTATGCATGAAAATAAACTGAACATCAACCAGTTTTTTTGGGGGGTATAAAACTATAATTCCTCTTCCACTTTTTTTCTCATTCATTGCAGTCTTGTACAACTCTTCTCACATTCTGTGTCATCATCTTTTGTAAATTTTCTTCTCATTCTTTGCAGTTTTGCACAAATTCTTAATATTTTCTAGATATGAAAGTACTGTAAGCTTGTTTTTACCACATCTACACATTCCATCCACTCTTGCCTCCTTTGGAAACTTGGGTTGAATGTGACTGTGTTGATGGCATGATAAAAGATGAAGGAGGCACGTGTCCCCCTGATATGTTCCTGTGTGACTTCACCCGCTGCCTCCCCAACTCTTGGCGCTGTGACTGGGAAGTGGACTGTTCTGATATGATGGATGAACTGGGCTGCTGTGAGTCCCTTAGCACGGCAGACAGTCAAGTAGTCACTCTTTGTGGTACTGTGATTTACATAGTGGATGTCTAGTAGAAAACAGATTAGTCAAGCCAAAGTTATGCTCAATAGACGCATATACTTTAAGGTTTGTGGTCCAAAATTAGTTATAGTTCTCATAGACCATTTGGTAGTAAATGAAAAAATTATAGGCATTAATTTAAAGATGAAGATAAGCTATAACACTAATATTCCTCTACCAACTGATGTCAGTATCGTACAGTACAGTGTCTTGATAGAAGCACTAAGGGTCGATTCCACAGTGGTTTGTAGTGGTTTGTAAGCTCGCAAACGAAAGATTCTTAGCCATGTAAATGACTTATGGGTGAATTATTTAATGAATTTGGTGAGTAAACTATGCAGTGATCATCATTATCTAACTGCTTGATAGATTTTGTGAATGTGGATACTCAGCTTTTGGAAAATAATGAAGCCTTACAAGTGTGGTTGGTTGGGAAGCTAACAAACAAATACCACTGTGGAATCGACCCTAAAACACTGCATTTTGGATATTTACAATACTGCAGTTGTTGTTGTTAGTACATACTGATCATTTGCCATCTCCTTGCTTAAACATCAGGAGGAAAATTATTGAACAATGTGATGTAAGTGTCACATGATCTGCACAACCTTTACAACAGTACGGAACATTAGAAAAAATTAGAAATCCCTGTAGGCTACATTATAGTGACTAGATTTTAGAATGATAAAAGATTTATTTAGTTAATGCAAGGGTGTCATGTCTTAAGGCCTGTCCACACAAGCTGGCAGCCCCGACGGGCATTACTTTCTGTGAGAAATATCCCTCGCTTTTTATCACTGTTGCCAGATCGGCAGATCCCATCGACCATTGCCTATAATACTGGGCACACTTGTGTTGTCCACATTGTGATTTGGTAACACTTGTTTGCCCATCGGGGCTGTCCGCTGGTGTGGACAGGCCTTTAGGCTTCTGGCATTAATTGACTCACTTCAAATTAACAAATCAGTACATCTACAAGATCCTTCTTCTTATGAATTGCAAATAACAGTTTCAGATTTAGTATTAGTGATGTTGGTAAATCCTGGTATTTGGGTGTTTTATTTATGAATATCTTTGTACTACAGTACTATATTATGTAGACTATGTGTACTTGTATGTAATGAGGCATTCTTTATCATGTTTACATACAGTTGTTTACCGTAATGTATTGTTAAACAGTGTTATATTTGGTAGATATGATTATAGCACTGTACTTATAATCAGATGTGTCTATTATGTTTGATTATTTTCTTACAGTTGCTCATCTGCAGTCTTGGACCACTTGATGTCCATAATTATACTGTACTGTTCTGTATATATTACAGATATCTATTAATGTTCACTGTTATTTTCATGTCCCGTTTTGGTAACCGTACCTCTGATTATTTTTGTTATATATGGAATAGTTACCGTAATACTCTATTGTACTTCACATCATAATCACCATAACCTTTATGAAGGAGTTTTGACGACATTGCAGTGTCTCCTGCCCTTTCATGTCTTAGAAAAATGGAAATAATTTAAATTACTAAGTGTTTTCATTATCCTTTCCATCAGTGGTGAGGTTACCCAGTAACAGTAACAATTATGCTCTGTTGTAAAGATGACAGTACAGGCAATTAACATATCTCCTCTCATCTCTTCAGTAACAGAGCCGGCAGGAAATTCGTCATGTCCAGAGGGAACTCACCAATGTCTCAACGGTCACTGTGTTGCACCATTATTCATATGTGACGGGGAGGATGACTGTCAGGATGGAGAGAATGACACTCCATCAACAGATGAACTCAACTGCACCTACACTTGTCCTCAGGGTATATTATCATTACTCTTTGCTTTCTGCTGTCTGTTTGTGATTAATATTTTGTCTGGGGTTTGGTACTCTATGGTGTTTCCTTTACTATTTATTTGGGTTCCTGTGCTGTATTTTGATCTTTGTTTTTATTTTGTCTTCTACAGTAATGTACCAGTATATATTTATCAAGTAGCCCTCTGAAATATTTTACAGTGTAGTGCAGTACAATGTTGCCACGGTTTGTTCTCCCTTTACAGATCAGTTCACTTGCAATGATGGTAATTGTATCCCAAACACTTGGCGCTGTGATGCTCATGAAGATTGTCCTGACGGCTCCGATGAACCTGATGACTGTGGTATGTTACCCCATAAGAAATTAAGGATACAAAAGTTAAGAGTTTATAAAAGTTTAATTTTCTCAGGTACTGTACTGTTCATGAACCCTCAGAATCTTTTTGCTAAGAAAATGAAGGACCCATCTTCTGCTTAATGTTTTAGAATTGGTGGGCAGCCAGTATGTACTGTAGCTGTGGGTTGAGTAATTTACCAGTATAACAATTACTATATTTTGTTCTCAGTGACAGAAATGTGCCAGAGTTGATAATGTTCTGTGATGTCTATTCACTACAGAAACAATGGTGTGTGAGCATGAGTACAAATGCAATGGTAGTGGACGTTGTATTCCCCATGAGTGGGTTTGTGATGGTGATGAGGACTGTGTTGGTGGTGATGATGAGAGATCTCCAAAGGGTTGCCCTCTACCTATACTGATCACCTGCCCTCCAGGACACTTCACATGCCCACTCTTACAAACATTTGAGGAGAAATGTGTCCCACTGGTAAGTTCTCATATCCAGCCCAGTAGTTCATTTATCTTGAATTTTATGAATGTTCAAAAGGGGGTATGGAAGAATCAGGGAGGCTCTAAGGCTCTAAGTTAGAATTACAGAGGAAGTTATAACTAAGATATAAATAGACAAGTGATAGATATGTTTCTCTGATGCACATGTTTCACTTTCTAACACACACTTTGATTATGTTTGGTCAGGAGTTCTACTGTGATGGTGTAGAGGACTGTTGGGATGGGAGTGATGAGCCCAGCTCCTGCCCCACCCCCTCCCTCCACCCATCCCCATGTCCAGAGGGACAATTTCAGTGTCGCGATTCCCTCACTTGTATACCCAAAGTATGGCATTGTGACGGCAAGGACGACTGTAGCAACGGTTCTGATGAAGACAATTGCAGTGAGTACCATAGTTTATCTTTTTACATAATATATATTAGGCACTCTGAAATACAATTCACCAAGTGCCAACATGTTTATGAATTATGCAAAGCATTGTATTGTAGCAGTTGAGTTGATGCACATTTAACCTGTAATGCTGACCAGTGTAACCCCCCCCCCCCTACCCCTGATGAGTGTTGTGGTCTGACGTGGGGTGCTGCAGTCAATGAGAAAACAAGATTAAAGTTGAAATTTAGTACAGTACTATAGGACAGTATAATAATATTTAAGTGAAATGTTGTGTCCCCTATAAACCTTAAAGGCTATGTATGTATACACTGGCTGCTGCCTGCTCCTTGGAAGAGTCAGGTAGCAGCCAGTCCATATAAATTTTGATGATGATGATGGTGGTGGATTTCCTCCTCTCTCCCTTCCTTCCTGCTGCTCTCTCAGACCACATACAAGGTCATTCAGAAAACTACGTACTGTATTGTACTGAATTATAATGTACAGTCGGCCTCAGGAATTCATACACAGAGCATTGGTTAAAAGGGGTCTTTATTTTACACATACTGTAGGCATTGTTCTGCTGACTGATTTAAAAATTAGCCAAATAACATTATTAAAAAAGACTGTGGTTGGGAAATTAATGTATTAGACTTTTTAGTTGATACAAACCCTTAATGTCACAGTGGTGTATACAAATTCCTGAGGCCGACTGTACCTCTCTTCTATCTCTCTCTCTTCATATTTTATTTTGCCTTCTGTCATTCTACTTTACTTTATTATATGATTACAGAAATGTGAATTTTTCATTAATGTATATAAAGGTGTTTGGTGAAAAATAATTATTTTATAGGAATTTTATCATAATTATGAATACATCAGGGATATTATGAAATGGATATTATGAAATGGATAGAAATGATGATGAGAAATAGACGGATGGAGAGACGAAGAGTTACATAGTGCGATGTAAACGAAGATGTGTAAGAGGAGGTAAGAAGAAATTGATGGAGTGAAGGAAAAGCAGGAGAATGGAGAGTAGAGAGAGAAAGAGAGGTGGAGGGTGGGTAGAGGAGGTAGGAAGCGGAAAGTGAGGCAGATGGAGATGAGAAAAGATAATTACAAGGAGGGAAGGAAGGACAATAATGGTGGGAATAAAGTAGAGAAATAGGAGGAAGGTTTACACACACACACACACACACACATAACTTTGAAGAAAAATATGATTGGGTTTTAAAATACGGGACATTACGAGCTTGACTCAATCCTGTAAAGATACAAATAGGTAAGAACACACACACACACAGGCGAAAATGGAGAAGGAATGTGGGAAAGGGTTATGAGGGAGGAAGGAGAGACAGTGGGAGAGGAGGGAGCGAGGGAAGTAGAAAAAACACACACTAAAGGAGAGGAGGTGAATAAGCAGAGAAAGAGAGGGATGGTGTGGGGGGGGGAGACTATAAAGAGAGTATGAAGGGGGGAAAATGGTGCCAAAAGAGGGAGGAGAATAACGAAAGAGAGTCGGGGGGGAAGCAGCGGTGGTGATGGTGGGGTGGAGGAGGGGAGTAAGAAGCAGTTGGAGGGAAGTGAGTAACAGTGTATGTCTGCTTGTCGGTCTAGTCTGGAGCAAGAGCGAGTGCCCAGAGACCAACCGCGCGTGGTCTTGTGGTAAACTGGTCCGGCTGGCTGGCTGGCTGGCTGACTTGACTTAGTGTTGGGTGTGAGAGTGGAGGGGTAACAGTGTATGTGTCGCTCTCTCTCCCTCTCTCTCTCTCTCTCCAATAATAACAACCACCTAGAAACATAATATCGGCCACATCGTACGGCGGGTGTATAATAAGTTTTGGTGAAAAGAGTTTAATTAAAAGAAAAAAGACGATTGCTAGTGAAGAAAATGTGCGTAATTGTACTTGATGGTGAAGATAGAAGAACAGATGATGACCAATTCTAACAAAGGGATATGCTGGATAGATTATATAAACCATGTGAAAATAATATGACATTTTTAGTAATATTCCCTTTGTTCGTTGAATTCATGTATGTATTCTGTCGAGAACATGAACTGGTGACTTGCTGTTCTTCATTATACCAGACACTGTTATGAATGGATAATTTTTCCATTGCAGTACATTGTCTCACCCATACGAGATTAATGTTGTATGATAATGATAGTTGATAAAAACTTATGTCAGTGCAGAGTTAACATATAGCGAGTGAAGCAGAAAACGTGTCATGTAGTGCAACAAAAAGAGTTTTGCTTTAAGCCAAAACTAAAAGCAGTGAAAAGTTTACAGTAGCATTAAATCACAAGTAAAGGTCGCACGTGAAATGACAACACACATCACATTGCCGACGTGTTTCTCAACACGTCGTGACCTCGTGTGAACTGACGTTGCATTTTGCTATTACATTCTAATGGTGTGTGTGTGTGTGTGTGCTGATGATTTATTCTATTTATTGTGTGTGGGAAAGAACTGTTACATTAACTGGAATCGAATATAAAAGTTAAGAAAGCTACTTCCTAGTACAGCGGTAGATATACATTTTACATAAATTATATTTTCGCTAAGGTTGATGAAGTGTTTTGGCCTTGTAATAATAATAATAATAATATCGGTGGTGCCATATTAGGGTGACACATTAATTAGTGGTGCATGATGTTGTGATTATGGTGTGGTTGGTTGACCTTTTAGGAGGTTTAGGGGTGACTGTTGTACTGGTGTGTGTGTGGTTCGTAAGTGTGGATGGATGTTGTAAGTACCGTGTGTATATGTGTGGTCGTTGTTAGACTGTGTGTATGTGTGGTCGTTGTTGGACTGTATGTGTGTGTGTGGTCGGTGTTAGACTGTGTGTATGTGTGGTCGTTGTTGGACTGTATATGTGTGTGTGGTCGGTGTTAGACTGTATGTGTATGTGTGGTCGTTCAATCGTTGTTGGACTGTGTGTGTGTTCTTACCCAATTGTGTGTGTGCGCGCGCTATAGTTGTGGTTTGTGTTCTTACCCAATTGTTTGTAACTGGCTATAGAGCCATAGGCCCTTATGAACCTTGTAAATGTTTGTTTCACGTTCCCAAACAACTATTCCAGCACCATACCATCTACCATCCTTTTACTCTTCATCCTTATCAAGTTTAATTCACCATCCTTTTACTCTTCATCCCTATCATGTTTATTTTACCATCCTTTTACTCTTCATCCCTATCATGTTTATTTTACCATCCTTTTACTCTTCATCGTTATCATGTTTATATCTCCGTCTTCAATTCTGCATGACATTCTCCTTTCTATAATGTTTTGTTGGTGTCATTTGTGGCGTGGTTGGTGTTAGTCAGTCACGCACTCCAACAGGCAACTAACCACCACCACCACCTCCACCTCTTTTTGCATGATACAGGGATTTATTTTTCTTGTGTTGGGGAGGCTATACTTTTAGATTTTTCCACATTGTTAAGGGATTTGCTGAATTCCACGCGCGTGTCGAGACAATACTGTTCCCAGGATTATACCAAGTTACCTCGACGCATCATGGTACGGTCGTCAGTCATGTAAATAAACAGTATGGTATTTTAACAGTGGTATTTTTCACGAATTCAGAGAAATGTGTATAGGCTAGTCTTTCAACAAGTTATTTTCTCACTAGTTTTGAGAAATGTAAATGGATTAGCGGAAAACCGAGCTGTGATAATAAACATTTGCTGGCATGAGCTTCGTAAACAAATTATCCTAGTTGTTTTTAGTGGAATATCCAGTAATGCTCATGTTCTTTTCTTTAGTCGGGTTTCCCAGTAGTGTGAGTGGCAAGGGGAATTGAAAGTGGTTTAGTTAGAAGACAGGTTGAGCTGAGGGTTAAGTTAATGGGAACAATGGAAGCGTCAGTATAGTAGCTTGTCCTGCTTGTAAAACTGAAGTAGTCAATTTGAGCCAATGCTGATCCCACTCTGTTTTTGACGATACTGAATAAACATTGAGTGTCCTGTTCTTCATATAAACAAATATATTTTACAGTTGTATGAAAGTTGATGATTTTCTGACTAAACTCAAACCATTTCATATATATATAAGTAATAGGCGATAAACTTTCTGGTGACCGATGAAGAATTTCCCACGCCTTTGATAATAAACTTAGACTAATTCCCGACGATTTTGCACGACACAGGAAAATCCCCGTGTCCAAGGGTTAAGGATTTAACGGGAGGGTATACTATTGGTACATTGGAGCGCCTTGATTCCTCCAAAGTATACCAGGAAACAGGACTAAATTTACAAAAATAATGGTGGCCTGTTTCTTGCATGGTTTGAAGGAATCATTTGCTCCAGAAAAAAATGCCAAAACTGTACCCTCTCCTTAAGGATTATTTGTAATACGTAAATAAAGTATTGTATGTATGTACCAGCAGTCAGTCATCTTCTCTGCTCAGGGTAGTAATGTTGATATTCTCATCTTAACTCCATCTCCTTCCTTTACCTCTCCCCTCTTTTACCACCATCACCTCCTCCTCCTCCTCCTCCATCTTCACCACCTCCTTTTCCATCTTCACCACCTCCTTTTCCATCCCTACCTCCTCCTCCATATCACCACCTCCTTCTCCATCCCCACCTCCTCCTCCATATCCTCACCACCTCCTCCTCCATATCCTCACCACATCCTCCTCCATATCCTCACCACCTCCTTCTCCATCCCTACCTCCTCCTCCATCCCTACCTCCTTCTCCATCTTCACCACCTCCTTTTCCATCCTTACCTCCTCCTCCATATCCTCACCACCTCCTCCTTCATATCCTTACCACCCTCCTCCTCCATCCCTACCTCCTCCTCCAGTACCTCCAATACCATCTCTTTCTTCTCTTCTTCCCCCTCTTGCTACTCCTCCCCTTTAAGCGACCTTGAATTGAAGAACAGAGGCTCACTTGAGTAGAGTCTGGAGAATGACCTTGCTGTCTCTCTCTCTCTCTCTCTCTCTCTCTCTCTCTCTCTCTCTCTCTCTCTCTCTCTCTCATATATACACACACACACAAACTCACTCTCTCTCTCTCTCATATATATATACACACACTCTCTCTCTCTCTCTCTCTCTCTCTCTCTCTCTCTCTCTCATATATACACACACACTCTCTCTCTCATATATATACACCTCTCTCTCTCTCTCTCTCTCTCTCTCTCTCTCTCTCTCTCTCTCTCTCTCTCTCTCTCTCACACACCATGTCCTATCCGTATATAGGATACACGTGACCTCATATCCTTTGCTGTCCCTTCGTATCCTATTTACACCTTATGTCCTTTCTGTTCTTTCATATCCTAGGCAAGAGAGAGAGAGAGAGAGAGAGAGAGAGAGAGAGAGAGAGAGGGGGGGGAGAATGGGTAAGGTATAAAAGAGAGAGAGAGAGAGAGAGAGAGAGAGAGAGAGAGAGAGAATAGGTAAGGTACGGACGAGGTGGTGTGTATTTTGATAAACCCAACCCTTTACTGAGCTCCCCACCCAAGTCCCCTCCCCTCCTCCCTTACCCCACCCCCTCTCCCTCACCCTACTCTCTCTCCCTCACCCTACTCTCTCTCCCTCACCCCACCCTCTCCCTCTCTCTCGGCCCCTCCTCACCTTCCTCATACTGTATCCTTCGTGTCCCTCACTCTCTCTCACACTATCCTTTCTTCATACACCTCCTCCTCCTCCTCCTCCTCTTTCCCTCTCACACTCCCTCAACTCTTCCCCTCTCCCTCTCACACTCTCCTTGAGACTCCTTCCCTCACCTCTCCCACACGTTTACCTACCTCCTCCTAACACTCCTTATTTCCTCTCTCTCTCTCACTCTTTCAACTCCTTCTTCCCTCAATCAACCTTTTCCTTGTCTCATGCACACACCGTCAACTCCTCCTCTCTCACCCATCTCTCTCTCTCTCTCTCTCTCTCTCTCACACACACACACACACACACACACACACACACACACACACACACACACACACACACACACACACACACACAACACACACACACGCACACACACACACACGAAACACACACACCTGCTGAACATAAACAAACCGACCACAACATAAAACAATAGCAGGTGTAGTGGGACTTGTTGGTGTTATGGGTTGGGGCTCTTAACATTGAATATTCATGTTGTGTTGTATAGCCTTACTTCGAGACGACCCTTACATACTTATTTATTTGTTAGGCTCAAGACTGGATAGAGAGGCTTACTGATTCCTCCTTATATTATTGCCACGAAACAAAGCCCATACTTTTATATATATACTGAAGTTGGCTGTTTCCCCGTTTGTGTGTTTGGAGGAATAATTAGTCCTCCTATTTGATTACATGTTGATAAATCCGAAGCAGCTGATTCCACCACCACAGTATTCCAAGCAAAAGATAAGCCACCATTAAGGACTCTGTGAATGTGTATGAGACCTGGTGGCTTCTGATTCCTCCTAACTATGCCACGAAACAAGCTCCTTCCATATAGGTGGTGTTTCATGGCAATATTTGAAGGACTCACTAACTTCCAATTTTCTGACTACATCACGTGGGCCATTAATTTTCATCCATCTGGTCCTGTTTCCTGGCATACATTGGAGGAATCAAGGCACTCCAATGTACACAAAGTAAACTGACCACTTATTACCAAATCCATTATTACCCTTCACATCCCTGAGAAGGAACGTGAGAGTAGTATCATATATTTTTTCTGATTCAGTTAGTTCCCTGTTGTTTCGTATTATTATTATTATTATGTTTTGTTATTGTTATTATTATGATTGTTATTATTATTATTATTATTATTATTATTATTTTGTTATTTTTATTTTTATTATTATAATTTGTTTACCGAATTGCGTAGTATTTTGGTTGGAGATGATGATGATGATGGGGGATAGTGACAGTAGTTGGTATGT
>JAWQEG010006782.1:22500-24043 GCA_033782935.1 Petrolisthes cinctipes | reverse complement strand
CACACACACACACACACACTTTCTTCTGACACAACACGGATGATTAAGAGAGGCATGATTTTGTTGGCAAGATGGAGGCTATCGATTCCTTCAAGTTATTTCAGACAACAGAACACAACACTAATAAGAGTAAGGAAATATTGTGTTCTCTGGCCTAGCTTGGAGGAATCACTATAGCCCGCCCTCCTTTTCAAACACACCATATTTCTACATTTTTTTTTAGAGAGTGAGGCATGATTTTTTAAGTCGAAAAAAATCGATTTCTTCAAGCTTTCGTACCAAACACGACTACTGAGAGAGGTTGTTTCGTTATATAGTTTGCAGGTATCAGTGGAATCCAGTTCGCCCATAAAAATAATAATATTGTCACATCTCAGAGTCTCACAAACACACTCACGCTTCCTTCTATCACCACCTCTCTTTCTGTCTTTCTCAATATGTCTTTATCTGTCCTATCTGTCTGTCTGTTTACCTGTCTGTCTGCCTGTCTGTCTGTCGCACACACACACACACACACACACACACACACACACACACACACACACACATTTCTGACTCCTACCCTTTAATTTCATCTCCAGACCTCATCTCATTCCACACCTCTTTTCTTTTCCCATTCGCTCATTCCACACTTCCTCCGTCTCGCTGTCTCATTACTCCCTCCTCTCCTCTCTAATTAATCCCCCCTTGCCTCATTCATGGCTCCCACCACCTCACCTCGACTCTCTTTCATTATTTACTCTCTCTCTCTCTCTCTCTCTCTCTCTCTCTCTCTCTCTCTCTCTCTCTCTCTCTCTCTCACACATCTCCTCCCACTTCTGTTATTACTGTCATTTCACTCCATACTTCTTACTATAGTACTCGTCTCTCATTTTTTTCCCTGACACTGCTTCCCTCTCACTCATTTTCCACTACACTCACCCGTCTCACTAATCCGCCGCACTCATCATTCCTTTTCCCTGTCACTTTCTTGCTCCTTAAATAATGTTCTAGATTGATAATGCTTCTGTCTAATTGTGTTTTCATACTTACAGCAACAGCCGAAATCATGATATCATTTATATCCACCTACATTTTCTTTCCATCACAGTAATTATCTTGGTTAAAAAAATGATCAACAAACGCACGTATGATTTTTGCAGCACTTCATATTATTTATAATCGAGAGAGATGTGTTGCGTTGACATAAGGTGTTGTTGTATGATTTAATTTTCATGTGGTACAGATTTTTTTGCACCATAAATACGAGGATGGAAGGATATATTTTTGGGACATTTGATTTCTGCTACAGAAGACAAACAAATGGAATAAATGATGATGTCGATGAGGAGTTAGAGGAGATGGAGAGAGGTGAAGGAATGAAGGCACTTGATTATTTACGTCTTGGCTCTTGTAGGTATGATTGACATTTCTCTTATTATTTATACTTGTAAGAGTCTTTGTAGCAGCTCTCTCTCTCTCTCTCTCTCTCTCTCTCTCTCTCTCTCTCTCTCTCTCTCTCTCTCATTTATTGTTAGAGTGTGTCTTTTTCGGTAGTCAGTTT